>JAWWNH010000145.1:2470000-2535000 GCA_034641385.1 Darevskia mixta | reverse complement strand
AAACACTGGATGGTCATTTATTCATAGTGGCATACAAGCTACATCAGACGTTGGCTGGTTGGTGCATGAGAACTCCAAAACAGCAGACCAGTAATATGTGTTTGATGGTTTACCTGCTTGCTTACCTACTTATTGACATTTATATGCTACCCTTCAATGAAATTCTGAGTGTGGTTTATGGTAAAATACAATAAAAAATACATTTTAGATAAAACAACTCTAAAACAAGAACTAAACAGGCAATACGAGCTGCATAAAACAGCAACAAGGCTTGTTGCTTTGCTTGGCAGGAAAAGGATCAGAAGGTGGATGCCACACAGTGCCTCCAGGAATGGGTTGCAACCCCTGCAAAGGGCCATTCCTGAACAGCTACCCACCTCACCACAAATAGCAGAGGCTCTTGCAGAGTAAGGAGCAGCACAATAAATTATTCTGCCAAATATCTGTGGCCGGTTTGACGTGAGCTTTGATGGCTTATGCAAGGGTCTCTCTCTATCTGCTCTGGAAGCTGCAGCCAGCAAGAGGATGCAGCAACCAGACTGCTCATAGGAGCAGGTTACTGGTGGAGAGAGCTACACTGGTTGCCAATTTGCTACTGGGCCAGGTTCAATGGTCTTCTATTAATTCACAGAGTGCTAAAGAACTTGCCCCCAAAGTACCTTAAGGACCTTCTGATCCTTTATGCTCTGCCTCAATCACTGAGATTCTCCCACGGGACACTTCTGGTCTCAATGGCCCCGTGGTTCAGTTGGCCATCACCGAGTCTCCACAGGCCATGCCCTGTGGAGTTCTCTACCTAGCCTTCTTTTGTTTGGACTTTGCGATATGATTCCCCCCCCACACACACACACACACTTTAACCAATCAGGATTTACTGATTTTATTTTAATCTTGCTTGCTATAGACTGCCTTGTCTATGAAATGCAGATGATAAACACTCAAACAAACAAATAAATAAATTTGTAACAACCATCTTGCTTTACATGATGTTGAGCATTTCCTGATCTTTCCTCCTTTGGTAAAGTGGAGAAAAGGGAGAGATGGAGACTGGAAATACTGAGGTTCACAGAAGGTGGATACAAATGCTATTATCAGTCCTCTATTTACTGATCTTCCAAGTATTGCAAGTGCTAATCCTTACTTTCTGCTTGCAAGAGAGTTTCTTATTGCTGATAAAAATCTTCCTTGTACAGTTTTACACTTTATTATGAGGCTAACCATTGTTCACTAGACACCTGTGGGATAGGAAGGGAAACACAGGGAGGGAGGGAGGGAGGGAGGGAGGGAGGATGGAAGGAAGGAAGGAAGGAGGGAAGGGACAGATGACAATTATGAACTGTGAACATTAAATAGGAGTAGGGAAGAACTTTAAAAGAACAATGCCATCAAGGCAGGGCCCTATTTCCTCTGTTATTCTGAGTAGGGATGGTGGGGAGGCAGAATCCTATTGCTGTAAAAATTGTAATCATGCAAAGCTATTTTGCAATACTTCCTCTCTCTCATTGCTGCCATACTTTGTGTATGTGTGCGCGCATGCAAACAAGACTGTCCAAATTGTTATGCACCATAATATGTATGGACAGATCTGTGAACCATTCTATCATTTCTGAAACTTGTTAGTGGCTGCAAAAACAGAAATAATGAGAAAATATTTAATACACAGGCTGGATTCGGAGAATGGGGTGGGGGGTGGAAAGAAAAGACAAAGGCCTTTTGTGTTCTCTTGCCACGTATCAGCTAACAACATCCAATCTCCCTATGTTAAATATGATCAGAGTTTGGCCAAGAGGAATAATTCTTGAGTAAGGAAGGAAGGATTTGGTAGAGCAAAACAACAACCCCATGCAGCCGATTGCAGCTGGAAATGCAACCCTGTTGCTAATCAAGGTTTCTACACGTCAAGTTACCCTGTCATCAACTAATGCTTCTGGTGAGAACAATCAACGTTGTGTAAATGCCAACAAGAAAATCTGAGAATATTAATCTATAAAGCAGTCCAATAATAAAACATATCTTCTTTATTATTATTCAATTTGTTGCATGGAAGTATTAAATTCTTTCTGGGTTACCGAGCAATGCAACATCAAATGTTGTGGACCCAAATGATGGAACTACTACAATTATTGTCATTCCAAAGCCCTGAATTTACCCAGAGCTGAATTTACCCAGTTGGGCATAATTTCTGTATTCATCAAGCAGGCGAGACCCTTTCCTGTTTCCCTGTTTCAAGATGACAGGGGATCTTTAATAGTGGAATGAAGAGGAGATGTTTTAGCCAGGCAGAGGAAAGGCAAGGGTGAGGAAAGCTAAACTAGCCACAATTACGTCTTCCACACAACTGATAAATGATGAAAGATCTTGATATCCTTTGTGTCTGGACACCCTGCTTGGGAAAGAAGTATGTCTTGTGTTAAAGTTGTAGCTGACTGACATAGTAAAAGAGGACTACAGCAATTGGTCGTAACGTCTTAAGGAAGGGCCAACTCCTCCTGTTGAGAACTGTGAGATTAAAATGTTTTAAACTGTTCCACTTATCTCACAGTCAGCCCTGCTGTGGCTTTTCCCTGCAACACCAAGGCCCATCTAGGGAAACGGTGCTTGACAGGCAGAGGGAAACACACAGAATGGACAAATGGCATCATTATGAGCTGAACAACTGGTGGTTCTGCATGTTTAATGAAGAGGAGTCTTGTCAGCTGAACCTCTAGCAAACTTCCTTTTAGAAAGATGACATTTCACTCCCGCCCGTGCAACATCCAAAACTTTTAGCTTTCTTGGTGCTAATTGAAATTGATCCAGTGCTATATGTTATATAAATCAGAGTATGTAGGAAAGCCACTAGAAAAGACATCTATCATCACGACGCGAGCCATTGGTCTACAGCTCACCATTGGCAAATTCTTTCCTTTTTTGCACATACTTTATGTCACTGCCATTGTCTGCAAGAACCCTTTCAGCAGAGTACAGATTTTAAACTAATCAGATCACTCATACCAACACTCGAAAGTTCCTACAGTCATGGCCAGGGATGGACAAATTTGTCAATTTGAGTTTCACATTCCACCACCCCCATTTAATATTCAACTCACCAAATTTCTACATAAGTTTGCTAGTTCCTTTTTTTAAAAGGCCTCGTGAAAATTCATCTGCATTTCAATGAACATTTATCCTAGCATACACATTTTTTGAGGCCATGTTGCCTAATATACCCATTTTCACAAACTAATTTTCCTAATGCTATTCATTTTGTATGAAAATTTTCACTAAGATATAAATTACTACTCTTTTGCAACCTCCCCCTTGATATATACACTTTTGCACATACTTTTGATTGGTAAAACTCTGTAGCAAAATTCAGAGAAATTAGAATTTTGAAAGATAACTATTTCCATTTTGAATATTGTTTCAGGAAGACCTGCATGAAAATGTGAACTGAATTTCTGCCCCAATCCTCTACCCATGATGACGCAGTTCTTACATCAAGTTGTGTGCTCAATGTTCCCCCATAGTCCCCAATGTCATGCAGTTATAGTATTGTCTGAATGTACGAAATCACACTGGATACATGCATGATGTAGTTCAGGCCTGAGCAGCCATGGCTTGGGAAATTGCCAGAACATTGGCACAAAAACAGTGTCATGTGTGAAGCAAGAAACAGGGAGTTCGATCATGATGTTTCCTTTAATGCAAAGGTCAGTCAAGACTGCCCCAATAACTGGCCATATACTACCACAGGAATTTGTATGTTTCTATAATGTCTCAAGAGACTGAATCAGTTTGTAGACTTATTAATAACAAGAGCAACTTGCAACACAATCTTGGAATGTGTTCCCATCTACTAAGACTGCTCTTGTTCAGAGCTCCAAAAACCTTAGGCCACATCTACAGAATACATTTAAAACACAACCATACCACTTTATTGGTCATGGCTTCCCCCTGAAGAATCCTGGGAACTATCGTTTGCTAAGGGGTGCTGAGAATTGTTAGGAGACCACTATTCAACTCACAGAGCTACCATTCATAGAACGGGTTAGCATTCAGTCCCTCTTCCCTTGGAATTCTGGGTATGGTATGGTAATCTTATTACGGCCATTGGCCCATCACATAAAAACAATGTGCAAGGAAAGCAACAATTTAAACAATTCCGGCCAAATGGGAGTTTCAATAACATCAATCGGCTCCTAGCTATTCAGGTAGTTGTTACAGTTCTAATTTGTCAACCATTCCAAAGTATAAAGTTTAGGACTTGAATGGATTTTCCAAGTCAGACAGGGATCCGTTTTTCTTTTTTAGCGATAGAACACTGATCAAATATCTAGCAACTGCGAGTGTTCTGTTTGCATCTTCATCATTCAGTAGGAATTTCAATTTGGCTCCATTAGATACCTCAGCGGATCTCGCTATATAAGGAGCGAGAAACTTACTCCTGGAGAAGGAATGGAGTGGGCAGCAGAAAAGTATATGTTGTAACGATTCTGGTGATCCACAACCGCAGTCACATAGAATTCTGGGAATTGTAGCTCTGTGAGGGGAATGGGATCTCCTAACATCTCTCAGCACCCTGAGCAAAGAACAGTCCCAAGGATTTTGTTGGGGTGGAGCCATGGACTGTTTAAAGTGGTATGATACTGCTTTAAATGTCGAGTGCAGATGGGGCCCATGAGTGGCTAACATTTTGGCCTCTAAATGTGGCTGGATTCCACCCCCCTTAACCCGACTCTCAGCCATGCTGGTTGAGCTGATGGCGGTTGAAGTCAAACATCTTGAGAGCTATGGACTTGCCCCACACTGCTTTAAACCTACTCTCTCTCATCCCCATCCCCAGCTTAACCGCCACCAGCATTCCAGAAGATCACAAGTTTCCGTCAGACCATTTTTGAGGGGGGCGTGTTTTAACCTCTTTAAAGTCAAGTCACAAGAGATATGAGAATTCCAGTTCTTTTGGAGTCTTACTTTTCTTCATGAGCAGAAACAGGGGGGCCAACTTGAATAAGGGGGAGAGGTAAACCTGCCCCAAATACTCGATCACAATACATGGTGCTTACACACAATTTGAATAGCAATGCCCATCAACTTTTGGGGGGCAGCACCTTCAAATATTTTATGGGGGTCAAAGGGAACTCGGCCCTTTGGAGTTGGCTCCTATGTACAGAAACAAGGGGAACAATCCTGTGCACAAGAAGTTGGCATAAAGCAGGCTGCGATATGCTATATGCCAGCCTATATGCTATATGTAGTATGTGGGTGGCGCTGTGGTCTAAACCACTGAGTCTCTTGGGCTTGCCGATCAGAAGGTCGGCGGTTTGAATTCCCGTGAAGGGGTGAGCTCCCGTTGCTTGGTCCCAGCTCCTGCCAACCTAGCTGTTTGGAAGCATGCCAGTGCAAGTATATAAATAGGTACCACTCCGGTGGGAAGGTAAACGGCATTTCCGTGTGCTGCTCTGGTTTTGGTGTTCCATTGCGCCAGAAGTGGCTTAGTCATGCTGGCCACATGACCCGGAAAAACTGTCTGCAGACAAACGCCGGCTCCCTCGGCCTGTAAAGCGAGATGAGCGCTGCAACCCCAGAGTCGTCTGCGACTGGACTTAACTGTCAGGGGTCCTTTACCTTTACCTTTACCTAGGCTGCTATAAATTAAACTGGCATAAATTCACACCAAATCTAAACCCAATTCAGGAGCAGGGTGGCTGCTGCTGCCCTGCCTAAGCCTAGCAGAGGAGAAACAAGCCTCTAAAATAGTGTTGCCAAGTCACACGACTGACCTGAACAGGCTTAGGATCCAGCCTAACTCCCCCTCTTCTGGTCATGCCCCTTTGCGGGGACTTATATCGTTCTTGGCTTGGCTGGCGTATGCTTGGCTGAGCCAGGGTTGGGGAATCCAATCTGAGCTGGGAATTGAGATGGCTAAACTTGAGATCCGCTGCACCTAAGCTGCTCACTGCAGCAGCTCTTGCCATAGGATTTCCCACTAACACATTTAAGATGAAACTAGTCTAGAAGTAATCTTTATTTTTTTCCAAACTCGAGACCTAACTTAAATTCCAAATTGTGTTATGAGAATCACTTTTTATTCCCCCTGTATACACATGGTTTCCTGCCAACCTAGCAGTTCGAAAGCATGTCAAAGTGCAAGTAGATAAATAGGTACTGCTCCGGTGGGAAGGTAAACAGCGTTTCCATGCGCTGCTCTGGTTCACCACATGACCCAGAAAAACTTTCTGCAGACAAAACGCCGGCTCCCTCGGCCAGTAAAGCGAGATGAGCGCCGCAACCCCAGAGTCATCCGTGACTGGACCTAATGGTCAGGGGTACCTTTACCTTTTATATACATGGTTAGAGTGCTGGACTACTAACCTACATTATAGGATTGTTTTGAGGATAAAATAGGGGGGGGGGGAATGATGCACTCCACCTTGAGCTCGTTGGAGGAAAAGGTGGGATTTAAATATAATTTCAAAAATAACTATTTTTTTCTCCTCCTTCTTTTTCTCCCCTTCTCACCCACACTCTTCCGTTTCCCTTAATTTTTTTAATTAAAACTTTATATCACTTTATTTAAAAAATGTGATGGGCCTGCCAAAGCCACCTAACTTAGGTTTAGGTATAAGCCAGAAGGTGGTCTTAACCGGGCAACTGAAAGCCAATGGATCAGAACAATGGTTTAAAAAAATAAAAAATAAGGGAGGGTTCATAACCCAATGCAAATTTTCCAGTGTAAGTTGCTAGGCCAGAGCCCACGCTAGAAAAAAAGATGTGGGCATCTAACCCTTTGAATTGGCAATCCATTTCTGCTCAAGGGCATGAGCATAAAAAAAAAATTTTTAAGAGAGGCAATTATGGGAAGGGGAGAGAGGGGAGGCGATACAGTTTGGCAGGCTTAACCCTTGTAATCCTTTTCTAGTATTTCATGGGGAATTATATACCTGAATTATTCAGACTGGGAACATGGGCAGCAGATAACCTATGCGGCATAGCCTTCCCATATGCATGTCAAGTTTTATTTGCAGCTGTTATAATAAAGTTGCAGTGGAAAGGTTATTTTTCTTAGAATTGTCTTATGCCATTTTCATAGTGAGTAATGACGATTGCCTAAATGAATAAAAGAATAAATTTCATTGTTACCACCTGCTCTTTTCTATCACAAGGAGGGGGAAGGGGGGGTAATGCTGCAAAATTTGCAAATGATGCTACTCTGTGCTAAATTGTGTGGGATGTTTTATAAAGTGAATTAATATCCACTAGGGACTGAGCTGAGATCATCAAACTCATTTCACATAAGACAACAAATTGAATCTCTCCGGGGACTCAATACATGAAAAGCCAGTGTGCTATCAAGCGATCCAGCCTTCTCTTAGGTAGATTTCTTTAAGCAAAATATTAGATATATTTTCAGGATTGCTCCTATTGTTTTGTTATTCACCACCTAATGAAATGCTACTTCTGTTTTTGCCAGATGGTAGTACATATAATTTTCAGGCCTCCAATTCACAGCATCATACAAACAAATTGTATGGCAAAACATTAGCAGCCTAGAAATCCCTGATTATTTTTTTCCCCAACATCAAAACAACCCAGACTTTTATCTCACTGGTGCTGCTGAAGTGCAGAGTGTTTTACATTTTAAACTACACATCTTTAAGGGGAATATCTGGAACGAATTTAACTGATCCATTCATGGTTTGATCGATTGTGTGTGTGCGCGCACGCACGTGTGTGTACACACACATATATTTAAAGAAATCAAACACGAAGGACAATGAGCAAAAAAGAAAGCCCACAAACTGTACAATGCAAAATGTATTCTTAATACATTTTAACAATAACACATGCTGTGTTCATACAGTGGAATAACATCATCCATATGAATCCTAGGAATTTAGTATATCTGACAGTTTCTCTCAACCACCCATAACATTCTTTCCTGTCTCATTGTAGCTGGCAAAAGAGAATTCTATAATTGAGTGGTACAGAACATGTGCCCTCCCTGCTAGAAGATGACAGATGGATTATAAAAACTTCAAAGCAGAGCATTTGGAGCACCAGGGGAGAGATAGTGGGTATTTGAACTCTCAGTCTTTACCCAGGAGACAATGGCACTGTGACATGGTGCATATATCAAGGAATGGTGTAACTAGATAGACATAATCTTTCTTTTCAGTACGTATTTAACATTCTGTTACGAACAAGTTTCAGCCTAGCTAAAGTGCAACTCATCTTAATACTAATCATCGTAGCCTGAAAGGCTACATGTACCCCCCCCCCCTCCTTTTTCCAATTTTGGTTAAACTGTTCCTGCATAAAAGTGATTTTTAAAGGACACTGGCAACCTTTACCCAGTTATTTGGGATTGCTAATTTTCTTTTCTCCCCCCCCCCAATCAAACTCATTGAAGTTAGATTGCATTTATATGAAGACTACTTTACATAATTGAACATGCCTGCTTTCTAATGAATCTGCATGACAACCTGGATGCAAAGAATAAAGCCACACATTGTAAAATCACGTGTTAGTTATCATATACAAGCATTATAACCTCCTCTGCTTTGCTCTTTCTTTTTTTTAATGAACAAGGAAACACTGGAATAAAAGAAACATGAGTGTTGCACAAATGCTTAATGTGGAGGCAAATGGACTGCATCTCCTAACTTCAAGTGGACTAGCACCAAGGTGCAGCAGCCAAGCACTGCTTCATGGCATACGCCTTCCACGTGGGTTGTATTCAATGTAGCACTAAGTAACTTACTTCATAAATGAATTCACGTCCACTTGCACAATAGAATTTCCCTCCACTCCCCTCACCCACAATTCTGCTCTGGGTTCCCCCGCAAACCTCCAGAACAGATCTGGTAGCAGGCAGCACTGCTGCACGTGCAGAAGTCATTCTGCTTGCACAATTATTTCCTTGAATACGGCCCGGGGTTTTTAGAGACTTGCATCTATCTCCCAATTAGACTCAGGCTGGTATAGGATAGTGGCTAAGCAACTGAGTTATGAATCAGGAAGCCCCCAGTTTAAATCATGCTTCTGCCAGTAACACACTTGGTGGCTTTAAGCAAGCCATTCTTTGTAAGCCCAGACACAGTGAGGATGAGGCTGCCAGGGTCAAGGCCCAGGAAGCATAAAAAATGACATGACAACATCTTGGGATCAAAAGGGTCACAACTTTATTGATTACAGATGTTAAGTATGCTTTGGTATAGGCCAGTGATGGCTAACCTTGACACCCCAGATGTTTTGGAACTACAACTCCCATCATCCCTAGCTAACAGGATCAGTGGTCAGGGATGATGGGAGTTGTAGTCCCAAAACATCTGGAGTGTCAAGGTTAGCCATCACTGGTATAGGCACTGGGTGTGCATCCTGAATCAACCAACCCAATTGTGGTCAGATTACTTAATCAGGGTCGATCCTAGGTTAGGGATCCTCCCATGATGCACATCAAATAGGGTGATCCCTCCAGGATGCCATTTGGTGAGTTCTGTGGCTGTTAGCCCCCGTCTGGGTATTCAGACAGAATCCTTCCGCATTGACCCCTTTACTGGGGTACCCTGATAATTGATTTATGATACACTGGCTTTCAATACTAACAAACACACAGAAGACCCAAGTGTTCATAACAACATTTATTATTGAACAATGTTTTAACATGCATTGAGTAATCTGTGCTTACAAAACTGTAATATGGGAAGCAACCCTCAGACAAGACATTAGGGCCAGTTTACATGTTATTGCCATAAAACGGCACCCATTTTAATTTACTCCATGTAGCAGTTGGATCATGAAGTTATACCACACCACCACAAAGCCATTTCTATCCCAACACTTCCCAATGAGGTGGAACTGCATGGATCTTAGGGTGAGTTTGTGCAAATGATGGAGTTACAAAGTTGTAACAACTATGTGGAACAACCCCGGCAGAAGTCCAGTGCTTTAACAAGCTGCTTCATTTTAGTATCAATCATTTGGTAGGAATCAAGAGATTTTAGTTTACTGTACAAATGCAGCAGGCTGCCCCTGTTGCTGGCGTTATCAATGTAATTAAGGAAATAAAGCATGCAAGTAATTTGGAGGTGTGTTATTATGATACTTTATAGTTGGAGAACTATAAAGGTACCATGCAGCCATTTATGAACCATCCATGAGTAACAACTCCATGGAAAACACCACATAGTTGGACCCACGCATCACAGTATTCTCACATGTGCCACTGTTGAATTATTCTGACATGAGAAGATAGAGCTATGATATGATATCTGAAGGACTGTCACACGAAAGACAGAGCAAGATTGTTTTCTGCTGTTCCAGAGGGGGAGGGAACCAGTTGATTCAAGTTACAAGAAAGGAGATTCTGACTCAATATTAAGAATAACTTTCTGGTGTTAAGAGCAGTTTGACAGTGGAATGGACTGCCTTTTTTCACTTGAAGTTTTAAAGATAGGTTGGATGGCCATCTGTCAGGGATTCTTCAGCCACGATTCCTGCATTGAAGAGTGTTGAACTACATAACCCTTGGGGTCCCTTCCAACTCTACAATTCTAGGATTCCATGTGAAGGGACCCTTTTGGCCTTGTTTGTTGACCAGCAAGTAAAAAATGATGATGAGAGAGCTAGGATGCTGGAACTAGGGAGGTCCCTAACTTGCACCTGCTTAAAATATAGAAAATGCAGTGCTGTGATGGTTAGAAGATCCTATCAGAAGCATTCCATGAGGCACTTTGGCATTGTGGCTCTGTAACAAGCAACAACAGCCCCATAAAGCCATACACTGCAACACATTCTGTCCTATGCAGGATGAGGATTGTTGCCAAATGCAACTGAAGAGAAAGAGGCAGGAGGGTGAATCTTTGAAGGCAACCTGCTTTTAGAAGCCTCGTTTTTAAAGTGCATTTTCAGCTTTCCTTTTTCTTTTCCCCCCAGTGATCTTCTGCCATGCTGGAATGTAAACACCACAGGAATAGACAGAATCTCGAATTAAGGATTTGAATGCATTTCTTTAGAAGTAATCTTCAAAGAATGTACATCCCCAAACATCACAGTGATTCAACAAGCTAAGGAGCTCGAGACTGCTTGTACAACCATACAGGTCATGCCTATACTTATTACCAGTTGGGTCCCTGAATATTGACAGCAATGAACAACAAAAAAAACATGGAAGGCTGCTTTCTTTCCCTCCTTTTTCCTTTTTTTAAAGCTTTAGCACATTTGGCAAGCAAACAGGGACAGTAATGTTGCTTTTATGGAGGAAAACGCAGGGGCACAATAGCAGCCCTTGCACTTGCAGCACTGTGCTGTTGAATATAAAGGCCGCACTGCAGGGTTCAGTCACTCTAGCCTTACTTAGGCTCATAGGTATCTGCTATTAGTAGTCAACATTAGCGAAGGAGGGGGAATAAGGTGGAAACCCAACCATGTTTTATTTACTGAGGCTACCATTAAATACTTTAATAGTAATAAACACAGAGAATACTGACTTCTGTGGTTGGGGTGGGTGTGTGGATGGATATATATATATATATATATATTATATATATATATATATATATATATATGAACAGTCAGCTCATCTATCACAATCATGTCCAACTTAAAAACCATCAAATAGGGATGAACATTTTAATGATATAAAAGCAGGAGATGGATTCAATCGCAGTCAACAAAATGAGAGTGGTCCCTGCCATTAAAATGATACTAGCTTGTGCCAGCTCTAACTGCTGTACATTTGTTAGATAATAGCTTTGTGTTTTTCCCCCCACTATGAGATCTTTTGCGAGGGGGAAAAAAAGAAGACATTTAATCAGAGTGATACACGACATCCAAAAAAACAGAAACCGAAAATTATGGCATGAGCTAAAAGCAAGTTGTCTTCCTGAAAGCAGAATTGTGAGACATCCTTAAGATTAATTTCATGAGAAAATTCTAAAAGTCAGATGCCAAAAGACACTGGAAATGCATTCACATGCGCAGCTAAAGCCCAATTTAAACATGGTGCTGGGTGGGCACACACACAAATTAACCCATGTGGCATGCACATGGCATGTTTAAATCTGATCACTTCGCCTGTGCTTACCAGGGACCTGGGCAGGAACTAAAATGACATGTGTAATGGCTAGAGCTTGGAAAGCTCCTTTCCATAAAGAACAAGTTCTAGTTCAAGTTCAACACGTCTCAAAAAAGGACAACATGTCCAGTACAGGTTTATCCCTTTACAAACAAGCTATTTTGGTTCAAGTTCATCCAAATGATCCTCGGCAAAAGGAAAACAATTCAGCATTCAGAATGTTACAAGCTGCTCTGTTGAAATATTCTTAAGAACTCTGAGAAAATAACCAAACACATACACATTGTGGAATGTGAACCATTTATTTTTCCCCCAACAGTTGTGACCTTTAAGCTTAAAGGCCCAAAAAGGTATAAAGATTAAAACACACACACAAGTAAGAGAATGAATTTGAAGGCAAATTATAAATCGTTCAAAATCTACAACAAAACCAACTCAATTCATTTGACAGTTCCCTTAGCATTTGTGGGAAATGCTTTCAGATGTAAGCTCAGAGATTTTTTGAACTAATGCTTGGAACTTCATGATTCAGCCAAACTAGTTCATTCCAAGCTCTGGTAACATGTGCAGACCAAATGAAAAACTGACACGGGCATATGGAAAAATGACATTGGTACATGCCCACCATCACATTTATAGCAGTTTGAAGGCTCCAGATTACAACTCCCCTGCACACTCAGACATATACACACTTGTGAGAACACTGAGTAGCCTTTAATTTGGTAGACTTTGAGTGAGTGGTCTCATGTCCTCCATATCTAACATCTGCAGATCTACTATAAATCACTGCTTCTGCTTTCATAAACCTTTTTTTATTTTATACGTGTGTGTGTGTGTGTGTGTGTGTGTTTTGATATTTTCTCAGTCTACCTAGGGAACCTCTGATACTTTCTGAAGTGCATTTAGTCAATTTACTATAATAAAATGATTTTTTTTAAAAAAACAAAGCACTGGAGGAACCAGAACCTAGCCAGGCACCATGGGTCAATAGTAGAGCACCTGTTTTGCATGTAGAAGGGCTCCCAGGATCAATTCCTGACATCCCCAAGAAATCAAGCAGCAGGTGATAAATCTGCCTGGCACCCTTTGGAGCAACTGCTAGTCAAAGAAGACAGCGCTGCACAAGGTGGGCAAATAGGACAGCCTGATCAAAGGTAGCTTCTTCTTCTTCCTCTTCTTCTTCTTCTTCTTCTTCTTCTTCTTCTTCTTCTTCTTCTATTCATGGCTATTTCTCAGCTTTATTTAGAATTAATAGAGAAGATACAAACGAAACAAATTGTCCCAGAAAAGCCACATGAAAGAGTTACATACAGAGTGTTGCATGGGAGAGCTGAGGTTGGCTGCTGGCACTGCAGCTGGTCTGTAAGAGCAGGGAGAAGTTGTTGGGTATGTTGCTGCTGTTCACCACCACCACCCATGGCTTTGCCCTAGAGGCAAGGGAAGAGAACCTCAAGCTAGAGAACCTCAATTTCTGAAAATCCTCCAGGAACTGCTAGAGATAATGCCCTCTAGCAGGCCACAAACCCAAGCTTCTTAGGGTTGTGGAACTACCAAAAGCCAATCTTAACACTGAAATATTGGGGGCCTGAGTCATTAGGGCTTCAAAAACTAACACGAGCACCTTGAATCGAGCCCTGAAATAAACTGGCAACAAACTGGCAACTGTACTTGCTAGAGTGAGCTCAAAGAATTTATAAATAAATAAATATGTATTTCTTTCTCTCCCTCCCCACTTTCTGCAGCAGCAATAAAACATTCATAGTATTAAACATGCAACATGGACAAAGAAAGGTTTGTTATGAATACATTTTCCATAATTGCAGAGAAAGACTCCTTTATTTAAAATAATCCACTTGGGAAGAAGGTTACTCAATATCACATCACCCAATAATTAATTTAGGGCTGATTGTGCTGCCCGTTTCCTTTGAAACTCCAGTTAGTGTCCAACGGGGCATTATCCTCTGCTTACACTAGATGCTCTTTTGGCTTTAAAAGAATATTGTTTCTTTCTCACAGCTACGGTATTAATCCAATGAGATGGACACAGCTTTGTGTTATTGATTTTCCTTTCTTTTTTGGTCTGTTGTTCATATTGTCTTTGCAAGAATATGCACATTAACTTACATAGTATATGTCACTTTAAAAAATAAATAATCTAAGTCTAAATTGGCTGGTTAACCTGCCGTTCTCCAGTATAGATTTCACTTTCCTCTCTCAAATACCTCCAGAAATTTTACTTTTTCACCTTTGACTCCAGTAGCCTAATTTTCTATTTTCATTTAGTCATTCACATCCCTAAACAATCCTCAGTGCTCTTTTATGAAATCCTATCTATCCCTTCACTTTGATCTGGCCATCTTACCTGGCCTAAGTATTACTACTGGCAAGTACTGTAGCTCTGCACAAGACTGATGCGAAATAAAAGCAGATTCAATCAATGAGCAGAGCCCGTGACGCGATCCTTGTGGGAATGTGTCCCACCTCAGTTATACACGATTGATCGAATAATCAAGATGAAATCTCAGTGCATGTGACAGCAGGAGCCTTGTACCTGGTGTTGCTTGGGAATCCTAATAAACAACAACAACAACAAAACCAGTGCAGTTTTGAAAGGTTCAGTTGATTCAAAATGGTGTCCGGTTGTATCCAAACATAGATGAAAACCTGTTCCTTGGGAACCATGGTGCAAAATTTGTTTGTAATATCTTAAGAGGCATCCAAATACATAGCAAACAACAACTTCCAAATATTTAGTAAAAACTAACACACCAGAAAGAGCTCCTCCTATTTGACCTTCTCTACAAACATACTAACTTTGCAAATGCAGAAATACTGTGTTGAATCTAAGTTCTACTCAGAGTAGACCAATTGAAATTGATGGACCTCCATTGGACATGCCCCCTCTAAGTAGAACTAACACTGGATACAACCCACTACTTGAGTGTGCTTTCAAATAAAAGAACTCCTGTGTACATATCTGAGATGTCACTTTCTCTGAGCTCTGAATTTTAGAATATGCTGGTCTTGAGTGGCTTCCCTTATTTTGAAGAAAATGAAAAATATTACCAACTGCATGTAGTCACCAACAATACGGTATGAAGGGGCTAAGGGTGCACACATGGCAATGGAAGGGCAAGGGAACAGGGAATCCAACAGGAGCTCAAGCTACAGTTACAAAACTCATAACTCGTCTTATCTATATAGTAGCAGTAATAGTTGCTGCTTCCTGTGCACCAATAGTAAGGATGACCCTTATGAAATCAGAGGGCGGGACATTGCCAAAACAGAGTGCCCATAAATATACTTTCTGAGCAATATCATGGCATAAAGTTCCAGACAGCTACACAATCAACTAAGCTTGATCATATTATGAAGTCAAGAAATAAATTGAAATTTTTCAATTAAACTTTTTTTAAAAACAAAACAAAACAAAGATTTTACATTATTGGAAACATTTACCCAGGCTCATGAACATTTCAAACAAGATCAAATCCTCGAAGAGTATAATACATTCTGAGTTTGTTTTCCATGTTTTTTCTTAAATTTTAAACTTTTTGTTTCTTAAGTCACAATTATGCAAAACAGGACTTCATTAGATGACTATTGGGACTGCAGAATGTTTATCATTATTCAATGCAATACATTTAACTATTTTTATAACCAAATGAAATGCTAAATTAAAACAGGTTCCACATTCATATCTCACCTATTGAAAGATGAAGGAAATCCTTTTTCAAATGTACAATGTGAACTGACCATGAAACCTGGGCTTTAAAAAAAACATTCATCCTTTTTAAAAATTCTACCTATGTGTATTAATATATTGAAACAAAGCAAAACTAGGTCCTTTTATCATCACATCAAAAGTGCAAAAGGAAGTAATTATTGGGATGTATATTTCAGATCATTTCACTAAAGAGTTAAGCCTTCAAGCTCTGCATTGCACTGAGAGAAGGTTAGAATAAGGAAATGTTCTTGTCACTCTTTCAGTGTACATTCATGGGTTCAGTAGCTTTTATTCCACATTAAATTATGAGTAAAAAAGTGGGGTGCAGTTATCCCAAATCATTTTATTTGATATTCTGGAAGAGTGCTTGATAAGAAAGTAACTCAGAACAGCTCTTAAATCCAGAATTATACATTTATGCCGTATGAACATAACCATCAACTTAAGTCTATGCATTACAGGTAAGCCACCACTATATGCACTTGTAGTGATGGCCTCATTACCCCAAGAAGGCCCACCCCCATCTAGGTTGTTCTTTTTCTCTATTCAGATACCCGTTCCCCTATTTTAAGACACCGTCTTATATTTTTTTTTCTTCAAGAAAACGCACTATGGCTTATTTTGAGGGGATGTCTTATTTTTATTACGTAAGCACGCCTTGGCAAGGCCATGCTCGAGTTCTGGGGCTGCGAAGGACGGGACGGGCACAGAGCTCTTTGTTCGCTTGCTGGCAGCGGGGGGGAGAATCCAATCTGAGCTTTGAGGAAATGGGCACCAGAGAGACCCGCTTTCGCTGGGCGCTCTCTCCTGCTCTTCCTCCGCCGCATTCCCCTCCTCGAAACTCAACAGAAGCCTTGTTTTCCAAGGGGGCCTCTTGGGCGACGCGCGGGGGCGGCTCAGGGGATTTCGTCGTGGCAGCGAGCAGGGAAAGCCCGTGCCGCCTTCCCTCTCCACCACGGCGGCCGCCCCGTGCGCTCTGCGCCTAGCGGAGTTGGGCGAGCGAAAAGACTTTCGGAGTGCCTTTGTCGCACCCGCTGCCCCTTCCTGTGCGCCCTGCTCTGCAGAGTTCCTGAGCACTGCTTCTGGGGCTGACTGGTTTTGGGTGGCGGGACTGGACGCCCAGCCCCGCCTTTTTCCTTGGCACCCTCCAGAACTGCGCCTATCACTATGGCTTATTTTCGGGGTACGGCTTATATTTCGCAAATGCGAAAAATCCTGCTATGGCTTATTTTATGACTACGTCTTAAAATAGGGGAAACAGGGTAGAAGTTGGTTTTGCGGCAGGGATGCATCGAAATGCAGTATTTCATCGGAAGTGGCAGGATACGCACAGGATGTTATATGGGCTGCGGCTATGTTGTTGTATATCCATGGCTTCCAAAACCCGGGGTAGGAGCACGCAGAATGCTGAGGAAACAGGAATAGGAATTCTGTAGCCTGGGAAGCTAAGTGGGGCTACTGCTAGCTTGTGCCAGAAGAGAGATTTCTTGGAAAGCCTGGGTGCTGCAGGTGCACCTGCTTTTCATTGCAACCTCTATAATGTTGCAATGGTGTATAATGACGCTTGCTCCTTTGCTTAGTAAGGGCACTCCCTGATTGCTCGTTTTCTGTCTTAATGGAATTAATGTGAATGTTACTTCAGCAATAGGTGGCAGAGCAAGCCAATCTCCTTTGGTGCCTGGCCGTGGGGTTGATTGCGCAGACGTGTCCTTTCTCCCAGTCCTGCTGACTCCTGCCAGTGTCATTCCACTGGTGTGGAGCTCGCTTTTTGCCTGCTGGACAGCCAGCAGAAAACCCCTGAACAGGTGTTTTTTGAGAGAGGGGAGCATGAGGGGCTGAGCAAGCCTGGGATGGCATTGGGCCTTTTCACTGAGACAGCTCCAGGCTTGCACAGAAACGGCCTTCCTCCAATCTCCCACACCAACCACTGCTAATTCAGCAGCAGCCCCACTACTCACGGGCCCATTAATGCTTTTATAAGCATAACTGTTTTGGATACTAAATACTGTACTCTCCTTTGCTTGGTATGCATCATGGCCATTAGCTACTAAATCCTGACTGATGATACAGTAATGGAAATGTAGAGACAGAATAGACGGATTTTTAAGGATTCTACATTTTGGGACAGAAATGTGGTGCTGTTGTTACCAAACAACAGATCTTCCTGCTAGGTGGGTGGGTGGGTGTAGCACCAAAGTTCGGTTGAGTATTTTGAGATAGCCTTTCAGTTGTCTGAATCATGCAATTTTAAAAGAACCTCACTGCAGTAAGGCAAAGGTAAATGGCCACATTTAAAAAGAAATGTGGATTAATTCCCTACATTGCTCATCAACCAACTGGCATGCATTGAGTCCGTGCTCAGAGCAAGACGCCTGGCCCCATGTGTTTGGATGGCAAAGGTCTAGCGCTGATTAGGTGAAAAGGGCCAAAACATGAATACTACCATGTATCGATCAGGGAGCAATGGCTTTCATTACACCACAATTCCTATTTAACTTGGGCTGATTCATGAAAGCGAAATAACAACAACAACAAAATATTTCTGGTGTCTCTTTTTCCTCCCCTTTTAATTTGGACCGAATGTCAGCCAAGGGGAAGATGTGTTGCCATGCCTTGGGGAAAACATCTCATCACAGGAGTGCTTCCAAACTCTTAGCACTTTCCATGGTGCCACAGCTGTGCAGTCACAGGTGCCGGTACTGCAGATGCCACAACCATGGAAGTGAGATTAAATGGAACAGACTCCAGGCAGGGAGCCAAGAAGACATCTTATGAGCTTTCTGTTCAGAGACCCTTCGATTTTTAAGACAGAAGGGTCCAATATTAACCTCTAGTCTTAACACAGGACAAAGAATTAGAATGTCAAGTGATCATAACTGAAAGGCAAAGTTTCTTGTGCTCATTTGGGATAGGGAACACGTCCTATTCTGTAGGTGCATGGTTTAAGCTTATATTTTATATTTGTGGTGGGGTTTTTTAAAGTCTGTATCTTGTTCCAAGACTCTGAATAAAACGTAGAATAAAATGCCAAATAAATTGCACAGAATCTAAACAAAAGGGAAGGGTGACTGAAATTCGTAATTTGATACCATTTTTGTGTGCGCTTGCCATTAGATGCTCTGAACCATAGAGGCTCAAGACCTTTTCAGAAGAGATTTCAGAACCAGTCATTTCTCATGTCTGTAAAGAGCTTCACTGATATAAAAGTGGCTTTCTTCTGCTTCCTCTGTCATATTAACAGTTGTCAAAAAGTGTGCACTTGAGACTAAAAAGTGTTCTTAGTTTTCCTCTGAAAGCGGCCCCAGATTTTTCTCACCATAAATAAGAAACACTGTTTTTTTATATATTTTCTGCAGCATTTTCAGTGTCCGAAGTGCTTTACAAATCTCATTTCTATGAACATATATCATGAATCCATACATGCAACGCTTGTTAACTGCTTGAAACGGTACTAGCAAAATAATAGGTATCGTTATGCAGAGCGACTAGCACACAAAAACCACACGGAATATCCTAAGTTCAACTAATTACTGTTCAAAGGATAAAACCACTCAAGTTCCTGCCCAAATCATGCAGACGGTATTATTGCACTGATGCTAACGGACATACCCTCTAACCTACTCTGGATCCCGAGCTAGCAGGGCCTCGCACGCCTCACAGAAGGTGCTGTGTTCCACAGAACAAAGTGGGTGACATTCATCAATGCACTTCAGCCCCCGCCCTCTCCCGTTCCCTCCCTCTCAACAGAAGGCACAGCCATGGTTCACCGAGGCCGGGGAGAAAGCAGAGGAGTTGCATGAGCTTTGTCCATTTGGCAATTCACGATCACTTTAGAAAAACACTCCAGCAATTCAGCGCTGAGCAGCCACTCAGGGAGCATGGTACAGTGCATAAAATGGAGCATGCTAGTTAAACTATGCAACTCTTGAGCTGTGCCCTCCATTAAGCGTAATTGCATTATCTGACAAAAAATCAATGTTCAGATGACACTCAAGAGTCCCAACAGCTAATCCTGGACTAAATGTGCCTGCGAGTTTCCTTTCCCTGAGAAGTTTTATGCTGTGCCCAAGTCTCTGAATCAGTTCCAAAGGAGCAGGAAAGAAGCCTGTCTGCTTCAGCTGATTTACTTGCTGGATTTGGATGCAGGGGACAAAGGTTTAAACCCACCCTCACTTATGAGCTGGTCTCCATATTGAGTATCTAGAATGCCTGAAGCCAATATTCCAAGCCTCCACATCAGTAGGCTAGTGGCAAATTCAGAAGTGTAGGGTCCCTTCATGTTGGTCACACTGCACCCACTCACAGCCATGCCCCTATGAAGATGATATAACCTAAGATAATTATACCATAATAATTAATAATTAGGAATGCATTGCAATGATCAATGCAGATCTCCTTGTGTTGCTTTTCAGCTAACTCACCATGGTAGTTCCCATTGCTCTGGAAGTCCCAACATCGGAGGAAGCCATCAGCTCTACATCCTGGCATTGCATTCCTCTGACTCTCAAGACTCCAGTCCAGAAGTTCCAACAGCACTGGAGGCTGGTTCAGTCTGTCCTCAGCCAGCCCCCATTTGCCTTCCTTATTACTTCCAGCCAGACCAGAGTGTTGGCACTCCTTGTCTGCTTCCTCCTCCTCCTCCTCCTCAGTGATTCCCTTGCATAACTCAGCAGAAAGGAGAAGCATGGACACAACTCTAGAAATGGTTGGTTCTGTCTGTTGTTGGTCCTGGCTGGCTCCACCTACTGTTGGGCTCCCTGCTTTCTACCTGACCACTCCCAAGGGGACCAGCCATCACTGTCCCCCAACACCATAGGAATGGCTGCTGAAACAGACAGGATCCTTGGACCAAAGGATCTTCTCCCACAAGGAGATGGGCAGTAGGGAGCTAACCACCTAGACCGAACTGCAACCTTATTTAAAAATTGGTATGGAGTTATCTGTTGCTGAAACATCTTTCATTGCTCCAACTTCAGCCCCACATCCTGAATGATTACCTCGGCATACTTTGCCTTGTCTGCCTGCCTACTAGAGCCATGACCTGGAGAATGAATTTCACACTGCTGGCCCTGTCCTCTTGGGAAAGGACTGCAGTTCAGTGGAGAACAGCTGCTTAGCATGCAAAATGTCCCAGGTTCCATCCCCAATGGCATCTCTGGGTAGTGCTGGGAAAGACTCCTACCCAAAACCTTTGCAGAGCCACTCCCAGTCAGTGTAGAAAATACTGGGCAAGATGGATCAATGGCATGTTCATTATAAGGCACTGCCCTATGTTCATCTTGTAGCCAGGCTAGTCAGACCTGCACCTGTGCATTTAAAATGGACATCTAAAAATAAACCCCTGTGCATGACCATATACAGCCCCTACACATTGCTCCCACCCAAGAGGTTCCTCTTCAGATATTCTAGGTGTTGGCTAAGGCTGGCCCAAGACATTTTGCTGCCTGAAGTGAAGGACGAAATGGAACAAACACACACACAAACCCATTTCACATATAGTAGTGAATCCTACTTCAATACTAGCAATGCTACCCCTGAGGGAGGTCAGCAGAGTAGTTATAAAGGTGGAGGTCCAGATGCATGACACACAGCTTTCTTCTCTAACAGAAGGGGGTGGTTAGGAGGAGGAGCTGAGGGACACCACTGTCTCCTAGCATATGCCACCTGAGGTAGTCATCTCACACTGTCCAATGGTGGGATCGGTCCTGGTGCGGACTATGCTAGACCTTGCTGATGCTGTATTAACAAAGATTCTTGTGGTGCCATAAAAATACCTGGAAGCCCAGTTAACTGAATTTGGAAGCTGATGCTTCTGCCTTTTGCACATTAGACTAGTGCACATGGACAGTGCACATGGTGTGAATCAGGTGAGGGAGAGGGAGAGGGAGAGGGAGAGGGAGAGAGAGAGAGAGAGAGAGAGAGAGAGGATTTTTAATATATTTTTTTAAAAAGCATGAAAAGGAAATTGGTCAGGCCAGCTTACTTAAACATGAAAATATCACCTAAAGATTTTTTTTTGTTTTTTTTACAAAGGATGTATTAATGAAATTTCAACATGGCCCAACATCAAGGCTTGGCATTGCGCTTATAAAATGTTACGTTTCTGTAATGAGAAACATTTGCTTGGCTAAAATATGTGAAGCTCTTGTCCAAACAGGACAAACTGGAATAGAAAACTATCCAACATAAAATCAAAACAGTCCCTTTTCTGCCCCCACCCCATCCCAAAAATAGGCCATGAGGCACTCAAACAAAGGTACCAGAACATGCATATATAAGTTGAGTTGAAAGAGATGCATGAAGCATGTTGCATAGAATGGGAATGTCAAACATCAGTTGGACTGAGCTTGTTTCCAAAGCCGTCTAATCTACTTTAGATAGTTGCAACAGCCATACAACAAAACAACTGTCAATGTCGTACTTCAAAGTGTATCCAGAATAAGGGAAATGGCTCCCAGATCTGTATATACGTGGTTGTTTAAACATTCATATGATAATTTAACCACACATTTGTCCTGATTTAGAAGCTGTTTGCATGGTGATTTACAGAGTGTATCCAACTTCTTTGTAATCTTAGCAAGAGTAATTTCACAGAAAATACGAAATGCATAAATGACTCTTGCGTTAAACACAGTAGTTTGCTACAGTTAAAAGTTTTCACTGACTGGTTTAGCATTATAGATCTCAGAATACACTGCTGTAGTTTAGACAGCATCTTAAGCAGAGGATTTCATTATAAAGCAAATGTTTTCAGCAAGTGTGAATACCTTGATTCATTCAATGACAGACTGGTCAAGCAAGCTCAAAGCTAAAAGATGGTAAATAACAGGCATAGACCAACCACAGAATGTAGTTCTTCATATACTGGATAAAGTTTCCAAGAAGTTTGACCTCAAGAGAATTGTTTTTGAATGTACAGAAGTTGTTCAAAGGTCAAGGATATCATAGACACTCTGCGGACTTTTCATGGATAACCCAAAGTATGAAGAAGGGAATCAGAAAGCATCATGGAAATAAACATAAAAGCATTTACACAGATGACACTACAACAAAGTTTGGGTCTCTTTTGTACATCATGTAAATGTAATTAGTGCACAACAGGAACAGCAGAACAGAGCCATTCTAAAGTCCAATGAGATCTGCTCAGAGATCGACCCTGGCTACCAAATTGCTACTGGGCCGTGTTCAAGGTGTTACTATTAGTATATAAAGGCATTAACAGCTTCGGACCAGTTTATATGGGATTGTCTGTGCCCACTCGACTGCTTCAGTCTGTGGAAGTGGCACAATTACAGCTGACACATAATACTTGTTCTGCACTTGTAAGAAATTGGTACTTTCGTGCTGCAACAGCTACACTTTGGAACTCCCTGCCTATCGACATCAGGCAAGCACATTCACTGTTCTCCTCTTGGTGCCAGCTTAAACCCTACTGCCACCATTACAAGTTCCCCAGCCTAAATACATACTTAAGATATAGTATACCCTAGGCAGCACATACCCACAGCTAAGCATTTCCCAGGAGGTCATCATAGCCAAGGTTGCCTGCAGTTTGCTTCTAACTAATGCGAGTCTGCAGCTGCTTATGTGTCCAGAACTATGTGTGGACTGGGCCCACAGGAGGACCTTTTATCTACACTGAGTCCTCACTTGCAGAAGAAACAGAAAATGTTAATGTACAAAAGCTACGGAGTTAAAGTCTGTGTTAGCTACATATGTTTATTTCAGCTGATGTCAACAAGTATTGTTAGATTTGGGATAGAAGCCCAGCATGAAGGCTGGCACAATCAAAATGATAAATTTCTGATTGCTTTACATGTATTTTGAATAAGATTCTAGAAATTATTATCATGGTTTCCTCTTTCATTTTACTTGTCATTAATAGAGACACTTGCTTTATGCTTCGAGACAAATGCATGCTTTCAGTATAAAATCGAGTTCATACCAAAGGGAATCAAAATCTAGACATGATAACTGGATGTTTATGATTTGTTTCATCAACACAGAAATTTTGTCGTCCCCCCCCCCCGCAGGTCTGTAGTATTATTACCAGGGCATGGCAGCTGCAAAGTGCAACTGACTTCATTTTGCATGCCCTATGAAATGCCAAACAAGTGAATAGACAACAAAATGGTGCTGAACAGGATTTTAATGCTTTCCTTCGTTATAATACTGTCACTCATTCATAGCATTGACACTGCTGTGTTTCTTTAAGGATAGTATAAAGCATCAACCTATTGATCTCAAGATAAAATATTTGTAAATGTACTTGAACTTGGTGAGGTCCTAGTCAACATTCCACTACTAACCTAAAATACAGCAAACAAGATAAACTATAAGTTGTACTTATAGAGCCTGTCAGTTTTGTCAATAAGCAATGGTAACCCCAAGGATGCATTCATGCAGAGATGCATTCACACTTTTAAGTGCTTTTTTTTTTTACAATTGCAGAATTACTTCTTATTTTAAACTGCCATGATCAAGGGAAATTATCAACTTCACCACCACCACTGCTACTGGGGTGAAGAAGAAACTTTGTCTTCAAGAAGTCCACAGGCATTCATACAAGGTACCATGTGAGTACAACAAGTGGACACAAAATGGACTTCAAAAACTGCCCATTAAAGTCTTTCCCACATACCTCATATTAACAGAACACACCAGCGTATTTAACTACTGCCATGTTCCAACTTCGATGAGCCAGTAAAGTTAGGCAGAATTTTACCACAAGAAGACAATCCTAATTAAGACAATGCACTTCTTTTAACGAGGCTGTGCACCACTGCTCACATGACACCAGCTGTAGTAAACACCTGTGTACACCACGGATACAGCTGTCACTTCTCAGGTTCACCACGTGTGAATTGCACACTAATATGCATTTTACTAAGTGCAGAAAAACTAAGAAGCTATATATCACCACATGTTGCCAACACACATAGATACAGTAAAACAGAAGCAGGTACACAAACTATTAGTAGTAGCAAGAATTATTAATTGCATTTATTAATTGTTTTATTTTTTTTTAAAAGTCTCAAAGTAATTGACAACAGTGTAAAATACAGCTAAATCGGTTAGAAAACTGATAAGAGGAACAGAATACAATAAACAAAATTCCTGAAGTATTCATCCAGTAATACTGTAAGAAAGACAAATCCTACCACCCTGCCCACTGAAAGATGAGCACCACAGCAGAGGCCAGAATCATATAAAGGTATGGTTCACTTCACCTTGTACTTAAGTAGGTAAGCATGTCATGTGTGAATATGTACTTAAATTCCATTCTAAAAGAATTTCTTCTCATCTCAGGCTCAAAGCACATTCCACAAACCTCTTTTGATATGGAGAGGCGAGAGGCAAAAACATATGCTGTGTCTGTTTCAATGGATATTGGTTCACTCAGAAAACACATTCTTAGCTTGCTCAGAGCCACAGATTCTATTTTAATGGATTTTAGGTTAGGCTAAGGGGATCTTACTTAGGTGAAAGACTTGGTGGTGACCTCAAGAGCAATGGCTAGTCTAAGCAAACAGCAGTGGATTAGATGAGCTACTTCTCTGACAGTATAATGCAAATTCAACTACTAGTTAATATCCAACTAAGTCATACTCAGAGCAAGCCCATTGATTTCTTTGGGTCCATTCGGACTGGGACTTATTTTGCTATCTCCTTGTATCTGGAAGCAGAAACTTTTCTGAACTTGACCTAGATATTTCAAAATTCTCTATATAGCAATATTTCTAGTAACAATGGTGTCAAGCATGATGTTTCATTAGCTATTAGACCTATTATGCTATTATTAAAGTTCCAGCAATATTTCAGTGTCATAACTCTGCTTGCTTCTAAAGGGAAACTTAACACCTATAACTTTCAGCAACGCAAAAAGGTACCACAGTCCTACGGCATATTTATGATACAGAACGGATCCATTAAATTAGGGGTGTTTTGTTAGGTTTTAAGAACTGCATTGCCAATTTAAAATTATCTAGTGGGCTTCACCCCTAAACGCAGATCTGCATATTCTCACACAGCAGTGTATATACTGCTCCCTTTAGGGGTCCTTAGATAGACACATAGATAGATGATAGATAGATAGATAGATAGATAGATAGATAGATAGATAGATAGCCTGGCTGACATGGATCACAGAGACTCGGCGGCTCTCTTTCAAAATGGGAACAAAACCAAGTAAGCTGCCAGATAGAAATGGTCAGGAATTTATCCAAAAAAGCACAACGTAGCACAAGGTCCTGTCTCCCGCTCACCCCAACCCCAAGCTATGGAGCTCACCCCAACCCCAAGAAATGGCTGACATTTTCAAATCAGATGGTTTGAGAAGAAACACACCAAGCAGCAGTTTTTCTCAATAAACTACAGGATACATGATGAATTGTGGAGAACATTCAGTGTACACAAGCTTCAAACACCACTAGTGAGAGTGCACTGGAGCCACAGTGCATGGCAATGTGTACACAGTCCTAATCTACAAAGCCTCATAACGCCACAACCCCCTCACATGTTCTTTTAACCTGGAGTCAACTGCTCCTCATGCTAATCAGATTCCTACATCTCTAGAACTTCAAACCTGGTTTCAGATTCCAGTTACAAGACCATTTCTGGTTAGTGCTAACCATGTTCACCTGTTCTAACCACAGCTGGCAGGTTGGGAACAATATATTATTAAATGGACCCTAAACGGGGAAAGTCACAACTTGTTCAGATTCTAAAAGCCAGGCAACAGGTTGTTTTTTCAACTGTCTTTTTGGTTTTAGTAGTGCTGGTCCAGGCATTGCTCTGCCTAAAGCTGGGTCCAAACAGCCAAACAGCCACTCCCTCTACCTACAGTTTCATAAGTCTTGCCACATCATTCAGACACCAACTCCTGCCTTCATCTATCCACCTATTGCCACCACTACTTCACCCTAATAAAATGCAAATGGGTCCTAGTATTTTGGTACAGAAGGAAATAAGTATCTCATTACAGTTTTTGCTTCCACCAGTATCTCGGAGAACAGAAATGTCTGAGTTGGGGAGGGGGACACACACACCCTGGCTGCCTCTTAAATGTATCCAAGATTTGGGTGAAAGGTTGCATAAAGCTAAGAAAATCCCCAACTGTTTTTCCATGACAATGTATGTGAGGGGGGGGGGGAGTTAAATTGCAAGGGGATGCAATGAAATCAACTACAGTAAGCCCTAAAGAAGGGGGGGTCGCTTTAATTTTGCAACAGGTGAATCTACATTATTTTATTTATTTGAAACATTTATACACTGCTTCTCAGCCACAACCTGCCAAACTCATCATTTAGCAAGAAGTGCCTGTTTCCAGCTCTGACTAGTTTGCCAGTCACAGTCATTCCCCGAAACCTCGCATCTTGATTCCTGTAATGAGCTCTGTATTGAGGCTTCTGGAAATGGCAGCAGGTGCAGAATGGTGATCCTAGAGTGCTGGCAGGTGCTTATGCACTAAGTCATGTAACACCCATTCTGCACAACTTGTATTGGCTGACTTATAGGTTACCTGGCCCAATTCAAGGCCTGAGTTTTTGATGGAGGTGCAGCAGCAGGGATCATTCTGTTTGTGACTTAAATGTTAATTCTGTTAAGATTCAAGTCAACTAGCCAAGAGCAATGGCAGCACCAGAAAAAAATTAATCGGTGGGGGCACCGTATAGGCAAAGTATATTGCTAGGTGGGCAAGCTGTGTCCTACTTATTAAGTTCTCTTAAATAATAATAACAGCATATGTTAATTACTAACCTCCAGGAAGGGGGGGCAAGGGCCGAGCTCCATGTTTGTGGGGGACTTGCCCACTGCCCCACTTCTGGTGCCACCCATGGTCAAGAGTGAAATGCTGCTTAGCAACCAAGCATGATCCTCACTGAGGCAGCATATGCTCTGATTGGTTGTGTAGTTCTGAGGGGGGTTTTCCTCTGTGTGTTTGCCTGAATGTTTCTTCTGCTACGTACAAAGCTTGAAGTATAAAAGGGGGGGACCTCTCTGTCCATTTCTCCTCACAGTTTACACAGTCTTTTGTTCAGTTTTCTCAATAAAGTGTTCAGGATTTCTCACTGGACTCAGGTACTTGTCAAAGTGCCTTTGCATATACAGACTGGTCAAAGCTCTGAGATTGGCAGCATGAGCCCTGCTTGCAGTTCTGAGGGGCGGCAGCAGCATGTTTTCTGGTGATACAGGACAAGGCCTTACTTTGGGTTATAACTAGTACCAAGCGCTGTGGTCTAAACCACAGAGCCTAGGGCTTGCCGATCAGAAGGTTGGCGGTTCGAATCCCCATGACGGGGTGAGCTCCCATTGCTCGGTCCCTGCTCCTGCCAACCTAGCAGTTTGAAAGCACGTCAAAGTGCAAGTAGATAAATAGGTACTGCTCCGGCGGGAAGGTAAATGACGTTTCCGTGCGCTGCTCTGGTTTCACCAGAAGCGGCTTAGTCATGCTGGCCACATGACCTGGAAGCTGTACGCCGGCTCCCTTGGCCAATAAAGCAAGATGAGTGCCGCAACCCCAGAGTCGTCCGCGACTGGACCTAACCGTCAGGGGTCCCTTTACCTTTACCTTTAAGGTTTTAATCAGTCTGATCTGATGCTATCCCTGTGACTGTTTTGTATTCAATTTTAGCATATTACTATTGCATCAATATGGTATTGTATCAGTATTTGATTTATTTGCATTATATTTTTAGATACTTTTTTGGAAACTGCCCTGTGATTACTATGTTATGAAGAACCATCTATACAGTTGATTAATAAATAAAAAGTTGTTAACAGGAACGTAAGAGTGGTTTTCAACTAAGCTGAACTCAGATTAGGCCTATTAAAATTGATGGAGATAACTTGGTCATATCCATTAATCTACTCTGGGTAAAACTTAAGTTGAATATCACCACAATAATATATTCTATCTTGTTGTATGAAGTGAAGTTGCATAAATGCATACACACCTGTATTAGTGCAGAGAACTTCGGGAGGGGGAGCTGACTGTTAAACCTCTCTGAGAACTGTAGCTTTGTGAGGAGAACAGGGATTTTCTAACCAGTCAATCATGCTTAAGAAACTACACTTCCCAGGGTGCTTTGGGAAAACTGTTTGAAGTGGAAGAATACCACTTTAAATGTATAGTGCAGATGGGGCCCTGGACAAGCTCAAGAATGTAACGTCTTCTTTATTCCCAAGTCGTGGGCACTTCCATGAGTTTCCTGGGCTAGCTTATGGAGTGCACAGTTCCCATCTAGCCTTAGAAACCACCCCTTGGAGCTTGCAGACACTTCTTGCAAATGTAGAGGACTCTGATTAAAAAAGGGTATTTAAAAGCAACAGTTTAAAGCGCGCGCGCGCACACACACACACACACACACTAGTACTTCTCAATAATAACAAAAGCAGAAGGTCAACTTGACAGGCTGTTCCAATCAAATGGCTGTTTCAAATCAGTTGTTTCCGACACTGATGCTATGGCTTCATTGTGGACACCCCTGTATCACCATCTTTAATGCAATACCCCCCCCCCAAAAAAAAAGGTAGAAGAAGCAAGCTCCTGAGTGGCACTCAGCCTTTTCCACTTAGTTCCATCACATAGCTCCGAAGGAAATGTCAATGCAAGCCTATGGAGACCATAATACTGCTGTATATCAAAATGAAACCTAATCATTGCACATCCTTGCAGATTCATCAATATAAGAACTTTTAAAGAACAGGAAAAAGGCCAACCAGTCTCATATATCAGCCACGTTTAACATAAAGTTGCCCACAGTTTTCATCATTTTCACTGATAAAATATTCACCAATTTGAGTTTCACCAATGCTGCCAGAGCTTTTATTCTGAGGCTTGCACAGACATCTCCTTCCTGCACTCCAGTTGTCCATCTTTATCCATCTGCACAGCTCTGAAGTCACAGAACAGCACCCATGTGGGTGTTAAGCATTATTGATGTTTGCCAATGCAGCCTTGATAGCCTTTTCTGTCACAAAGTCCTACCGCAATGGGTGACGATGTGAATTTTACGGTGTTAGCCCTTTTTATGAAAGAGAGAGAGAATCCCATGTTATTCTCCCCTTGGTTGCAAGCCTCTGACAAATGATCATGAACACAACTTTGCACAGTGAAATACAAGGGGTCAGATTCGGAAACTGCTGGTGCTGCTTTTGCGTCATTTCCTTGATTTGTGTTTAAACCATAACAATATTGTGACAAAACTGTTTGTCTTTTATATGATATAGTCTGACTTAACAAACCTGAAGCCTTCAAACACCAATTTGGTCTGGTATACTTTTAAAGATATAAATTGCAGCAAACGTTAACTCATCTTGGCTACAATCCTATGAACACTTAACTGGAAGTAATGCTCCATTGAGCACAGTGGAATTTACTTCCGAGTAAACATGCAGAGGACTGCACTTCACAAGCTCTATCCGATGGGGTAGGGAGATATAAGCACAGCTCACTAGAAGAACTGCAATTATACTTCCAAGAATATTCATTGTGGTCCATCTGTTTAATTCTACATACTTTTAGATATTAGAATCACAAGATTGCAACTCATCTATTAGAAGTTTTCAGTTTAGTCACTCCCCTAGTGTAGAAAGGAAATGATGATAAAGTATTTCCTCACCTGAACTAAAAGACGTATTATCAAATTTCCCGTTGATCACTGGGAGAAACGAAAAAGATCATTCATATCCTGCGGTTAGCTCTAACCATTCTTATCATTCTAGCAATGTTCTGCTGGGTTATTTTTCCCACGGAGACATGAGGAAATAGACAGATGACATCAATCCATTCCAAGATGACCATCAAACACCCGTCAGATCATAAATAGTCTCAAGCTCAAGGTCTGATTCTCAGTACTGCGTTTTATTTTTTAGAAGTTCAATTTTTCATCCCCCTGACCAAAATCACTCAGTTCTGATATTGCAACTAGAGAACTGGAGCAACTCACAAGTTTAACTGACCCCCACTTTCTCCTCCAAAGTTATGCACTTTTACATAAATGTCTTCCTTCAGCATATACCAGCCTTTCTTCTCCTTCTGCAAGTGTGTGTGCACGTGTGTGTGTGTGTGTGTGTGTGTATGCGTGCGCACACACACACACACACACACACACACACATAAAGGGAATATTCTGGAATAACTCAGTATTTCAGATTTTTAAAAAGAATATTTACCAAAAAAGGTATTGCAATGTTTCTCCTGCCCGCGCACCCGCCTGTTTTTCTTTTCTTTTCCGTAATACCAAACATCTTACACGGGATCAAAAGTATGGCTTGAAGCAAAAACTGGAAGATGTGAATTTAGATTTTTTTAAAAATATATTTAAAATGTTCAAAATATACCCTGCTTTTAGTCTCATATTAATCCTAAGTATATTTATTCAGAAACCAGAAAGAATTTATGTAACAGGTATTTCTTAGGTTTAGCAGGTAATGTGAAATCAGAGGTGCTTTTTTTAAAAAAAAAAATGGAAAGCTCCTCATTCAACCTGGAAAATTTAATTTGCGCTTCCTTCTGGCTTTTTTCCTCTTTTTTTCCTTTTTCTTTTTAGAAAGTTCATATAAATTCAACTCAATGCTTTTCTATTAGAAGCACTCCAAAGACACCTGTGTGCAATCCACAGTGCACATTTTAAATGAAAGGCAACATTCTGAGAAGCGTGATGGGGAGTTGGGAAGAGGGTGGGGGGAATGAGCTTCACTTGAGAAAAACTTGTGCTTCCTTAAGGAAAACTACAGTTCATATTAATGCACTGGTGGGTTTTATAGGTCTGTTATAACGCAAATGCCCATGGTCACCTTAGGCTCCCATGATATGTAAAGAAACAAATGTGTCAGCTTTCTTTCCTGAAGATCTGGCAAATTTCTGATCCCAGAATTGCTACAAGCTAAAGCAGTGAAACTGATGCTGCAACTTGTACATTTCTCACTATCCGCTGTTTTGAAGGAACAGGTTATGTTATGGCATCCAGCATGGATACAAATGCAGGAGCGTTTCATTAAATCTCTGGTGAACTCTAAACAAGTTGCTGCTTACTGAAGATCTGAAGTGTGGCTAAGAAGTTAAGCATCCTGAAAAACAATAACTTTTCCATCGTGGTAATGGAAGTGCCTTTACAAATTTATTTAAAGTATTCTCTACAGACTTACTTATCTTTTTGCTAACTCCTTGGCAAAATGTTGCCTTTGAGTGGAAATATTTTGGGGGACACTAACGCAATTTTGGGTAAGTCCAGCGTAAGTGAGCATAATATGGACTGTTTCACATGCAAATCTGTTTAGTACGGCATAACACCAGCATCTAAATAGTAAATAAATAGCCTACTTAAATGATTGAACATAGCTGAAAACAATGAGGGTTTTATTGTTATATACTTTCTGTTCTGATGAACCCAAAGTAACACCTGAAAAAAGAGCATGTATTCATAAATATTCCATGTTGCCGGGGAAATGCCAACAAAACTGGATTATAAATTGCAACTGATTTTCTTCGAAACATTAAGGTATTACGGACAAACCAACTTTAAAGGGATGTGTCAAATTAAAATAGATATGCATTTCCAATTAAGCTGAGGCATTTCACTTATGAATGCTGCATTTAAGGGGGCAAAATATTACAGAGGATGCATTGTAAAGCGATTAAAGAAAGCACAAAAAAGAGCATAAAGAGAAAACAAACACTTGGGATGTGTGTTTCTCTGAAGCTGTTCGTCTTGTAATAAATCAAACCCCATATTAATCTAGCCATGCTGAAAATAAAGATTATGCAGCTAATGATATTAGGGCCCAAACTGGCTGCTACACTGGGTACCCTTAAAGCAACTTTACGCTAACATGAACTTGGGATGCTGAAAGGACCTACAAGTCCTCCTTCTGTTTGTTTAATTTAGGGATAGATATTTTGTTTAAAGCAATGAGAAGGCTCAGCCAACAAAAGTGCTGTTGCATTTGCAAGTCTTAAAGCTGGAGAGCTCTCGCTTCATAGGGGAAAGAAGAAGTTAATTCATAGGGCACATAAGGCTTGCAATTGTCAAAGTGCAGACATGTCAATGCTATCATTATCAGGCAGATCGGCCAAGCGTTTAATGGTAGAATCTGGAGACATTCACTCTCCACTATCAGAATGACATCATAACTAAAACAGCCTTCAGCATGGAGGGGCACACATCACACCACAGCACTTGCCCACTTTTACACTTTTGATCCTCTGGTTCAATTTTGCCACATCCCTCCTTTTCTTTTGGGAGGCATTTGAAGGCTCTTAAAAATCATGGTTAAAAACCCTCTTAAAAACCCTGGTGAGTCTTTAAAAAAAAACCCTCACACAAATAAATAACGTTTTCAAAACAATACTTAAAAAACAGCCCGATTTGGAGAAATGGACCAGATTTCATATCAGCCACTTTGTTAGGAATAGCTGTCAGCTATCCTCAAACGTACATCAAGATTTCAGACATTTCTCATTACTCCAGTGATCTTTACTACTGTAAGAGGATGAGGTGAAAGGCATACAATTAGAAATCAGCCTTCTACATTTTTTATTACGTGCTATATAGCTCAGTTTCTCCTCTGGTTTTACACAGGTAGATATAGAATAATACAGATGGCCACATAACTCTACAGACATGTAAACACACAGACCTTTGAGTAACTAAGCTCTTTATGAACTATTCAATGACAAGGAAAGCAACACGCTTCAGCCTCTGACAACGGAGCACCACTTCCCCCAAAATTACAAACGTTTTAAGCATTTTATTCCCCAACACATGCAAATACACAAACACCCCAAGAGCATCACAGCAGGTATTCATAGGCATTGTAAGGAAAACCTCACCTTGTATAATAAGCGATAGGAAGTGGGAAAGTTAGGAAGGCAAAATAAATCATAGTCATAATAAATTAAAACTCCCAAGGCTACATGAAAAAAAAACACAGCTATTGAGAAGCACCCAAAGAGTGAATTGCAGACCCATCCCAAAGCCCTTTGGCTTTTATTTACACAACCTATTGATGCACTTTCGCAGGTCACTTACTTTTCAGTTATGTTTGAACCCTGAATAATCATGAAGATCGAAGCAGCTGGGTTTGGGGGACTTCTAGAGGTTTTGGTTTGGTTTGCAAATAAGTTTCTTTCATTGGAAAAAAAAAATCCAAATTATGCAAATCTGCTCCCCCGATAGGTAGTGAATATTCAATCAGATGGTGATATTGTAAATACTTCTTATCCAACACACCCTGCACAGGGCAGATTTATGAAGCAACGTCACCAGCAACGCTCTGGTCCTTGTTGAAGCATCTCGAAGTTAATTAAAGCTGCAAATGTCCACCACCATCACCATCACCCCCCTCTCATTCAGGTTTACTATTTCAACATCAAACCAGCCAGGAGATGGTGGGGAGGGCTCCCCCTTCTTTTTATACACTTAAAGCGCCTTCTTCCAAAGTCAGTGAACAATGAACAAAGATTTGAGTGATCGAACGGCACAGAGGGAAAAGGGGGGGGGGATATTTTCCACACAAATAATCAAATCCAGTGGAAACGGTTAAAAATATAGTTGCTAATATTAAACTATGAAAGAAAACATCATTCTCCAAGCCTCAATGTGCAAAGGCGTTCGGCCAACCCCTTACAGAAGAATTTCTTAAAAGAAAAGGGAAAAAGAAAGAGCTAAATGCAGCCAGCCTTCCTTATTCTCAGTCCTGAATGAGCCCAAACAAGGCTCCTAAACTTAATTATGACACTTAAAATAAGCTCCCCCCATCACACACACACACACAAGCAAGGAAGGCACCACCAGTGCTATCTGTGGCAACCAAAGCAGATCAGCTCAGCAAAGACGGCCCCTGTTGGAATTATTTTAAACTGCACAGAGAGGAGAGAGAGAGAGAGAGAGAGAGAGAGAGAGAGAGAGAGAGAGAGAGAGAGAGAGAAATCTTTAAAAGTAGATCCCATGTTCGCCTGTCTCGAGCAGTGGGAGAAAGACACATGCCTGTTTCTCCAGCGGTCCTTTTTCGCTCCCACTTCCCAGGACCGACTCCTTCCTCCGGCAGCCTCTTATCTCCTTCCCCGTTTCCTCATTGTTTGCATTTTGACGAGCAAAAGCAGAGGCAGGCAAACTTAGCGTTGCAAGGGCTCCTCTCCTCCCCCCCACCCCAGCTCTCATGTTCTGCTAAAGTGAAAATGAAGGGCTCTGACAACTCACGTCTCCGCCTAGACACTATTATAGACATAACAATATCCGCTCAACAAAAAACCCTCCGACAATAGCACCCATTGCACCTCCTGAGAGCCTCCAGTCCGACCTCTCTCTCTCTCTCTTTCCCCGTTTTGTTGTTGTTTTGCAAATTTCTATTCTCTCCTCCCCAGACACTTGGAATTTCGAGTTACCTACCAAATGATTAAGCATAAAATACCAGCATGGTGGTGACATTAGCCAGGCCCCAAACAAACAACCCCCCCCCAAAAAAAAATATGCATATCCAACTCGTTGATTTAGAGCCTCTGATAATCTGCGAGGTGTTTGTTTTAAAAACAAAACTTTTAAAAAAATCTAATTAAATGCCCATTGTTTTACACGGAGAGAAACAAGGAGAATTGGTTTGCTTTTTAAAGTTTCCCAACCTCTAGGCTTCTTTCCTTTTCTCCCTCCACTTGCTCCTTCTTTATTATTAAATATTGGTCCCATTGCAACAGATGAGCACCTCAAGAGCTGGGATTTTTTCCTACTGTGGCATCAAAGCCCTCTCTTTATTTACATATTTTCTTAAACAACTTTTTAGTGCTGAAAAGCATAAGTTGCTTTAAAAAAAAAGTCTATGGCTGTATTTCCTTCCACAAAATAAAACTGATGCAGAGAAGAGAAGGCAGCCAACCCCCCCACCCCACCCCACCCCGGAAAGAAGACCAGGGGCAGCCACTTCAACAACCTCGCTCCCAAGTCTTCCTACATAATATTTTGAAAACCCTCTTTCCACCCACCCTGCAAAGAAGGCAAGTCCGAGACGCTGCCTTCCGTACCACCCGCTTGCAGGAATCATCACCCCCCCCCACCTCTCCCTCTCTCCACGTTAAGTTTCCCTTTTAACCTGTTACTTGAGGTCGTGTCTCCCAAATGCCCTGGATTCCTGTCTGGCAGGTGCTTGCTGCCTGCTTCCGGTGGGGAGAGGGTGGAGGGGCAGATCTCATGCCTGCTCCTTCTTCCAATTCTCTACTACCCACCACCCCACCCACAAAGCAATCCCTTGCCTACTCCCCAGCCCCCCGAAAAAAGAAGCATTTTGAACTGCTCCGAAAGACAAGTGCAAAGCCCACCCCCACCCCGCACCGCAACCTTAAGCCCAGGCGCGCTTCTCGCTAAGCAGAGGTCGAGCAGACCCGGGCACAAAATGGCAGGGCTCGCTGCGAAGGCAGCAGCGCGGCAGAAGTTTTGGCACGCGCGGGGCACGGCGAAGAGGCGAAACTTTTGGTCGCCATTGATTCCGGGGCTGGGGAAAGAGGTGTTAAAAGGTTTGGAGGGGGTGGTTTGTTGTTGTTGGGGGGTTTTGCGAGGGGGAGGGGGGTCGCCTTGTTGTTTTTTTACATCTCTCGGTTTGCCCCTGAAGAAGCCCAAAGAAAGGCGTGGATGCAAGCCGCGCACGTGGGAAAGGAGGCACTTTCGCAGAAGTTTGCATTGCACGAATTCCTCTTTTTTTTTTTTTAAAGGAAAGAAAGAAACCTAATGAAAAGTTTCTGGGAAACTTGAGAGTGTTGCTCAGCCGAGGGGGGGTCTTTAAAGCCTGCATCTGTGTTTATTAAAAAAAAATCCGGGGAAAGTTTTTTGCCCTTCTCCAGGTCCCCGGCACATAAACACACACGCACACACCCCGCGAAAGTAACGGATTTAAAGAGAGACCCAGCCAGAGCCGCGCCGGCTCTCCAGCCTCGCTCGCTCGCTCGATCTCTCCTCCAGGCTAAGTTCTACAGCGCCATGCAATGGCTCCTTTGCTCCTTTCATTCTTCTCTCCCCTGACAGCCTTTGCTCGCAAACGTCACTGCTATGGATATTTAATTATACTGTATTTTTTAATCACGCTGGCCCTGTTGCGATGATGCAAAGGGGGGGGGAGGTTGGAGAGAGAGAGAGAGAGAGAGAGAGAGAGAGAGAGAGAGAGAGAGAGAGAAAGGACTCCAAACTGACTTTGGAAACGTCTGGGGGCACCCTGGTTTTTTAGAAAGATAGATATTTTTAAAACTCCGGTCCCCCCCATTCTCTTATCTCTTAATCTTTTCCCCCCTCTTCCAAAAAATAAAAAAGAGCAAATAAACAACCCAGCAGGGGCGTCCCTTTTGTCTCTCCTTACCTTCCCAATTTATTTATTTTTTTTGTTTTGTTTTACGGTACGAGAAACTCCCCTGCACGTAAGCGGAGCGTTGCAAAAAGATTGTGTTCAATGAATAATGAAGCATATCCCCCACATGATTGACTTGATCATTTGCTCGGGCTGAGAAACGCGGGGTGGGTGGCTGGGGGGGGGGGCGTGTGAGGGAGAGAGGGAGAAAGTGACCAAGGAGAGGAACTCCGATCGGCCAGGCTGACTCCCCCGAAATCTTGGCCAGCCATCCCAAGGACGGGGAGGTGGGGGCGGGAAGGAGGTGTTATTTTCATCTGTCGCTTGGGGGGGGGTTGCAGGAGGACCCCCCCCCTTTTCTCTTCTTCCTTGATAGCGATCAGGCAACATCGCAAGACATCCCCGGCTCTCTCTCTCTCTCGCTTTGGATTCCCCCTCCCCGATCTGGTAGGTGAAAAGCATTGTAGCATTCAAAAGGCACCACTCCATTGTCGCCTTGGCATAATTCACAGCAACTAGATAGGTCTTGCGGCATTTAGCTTTGATGAGCCAAATGCTCAACCCCTTGATATAATAATCTACAAAAGAATGGGGGCTGGGATCGTCCATTTTCCTCCCCCCTCGCTCGCTCGCTCCCTTTTCTGCCTAAGCAACTAAAAAAAAGGGGGGAGCATTTAACACCGAGCAGTTTGGGGCATGACCTTGAGCCCGTGTAAACACACTTATTAAAAAACCGAGCCGTTTCTCTAAGATTCCCCCCCCCAATCGCCGCCACTCCAGCCTCCCACCCACCCGTCGCCGCTGCTGCTGCTGCTGCTAAGGATCCAGCCTCGATCAACCCTCTCCCCTCCCTCGCCTGTCATTTTCCCTAAACAAATCCGAAGATCTTTCCCCATTTAGGGGAGGAAAGGGGGGGGGGGAAAAGGCAGAGCGGAGGGGGGGCTCGAGCAAGCGAGGAGGTGGAGAGGGGGGGTTGAGTATTTAAGCATCGCTTCTTACCTGCTCTGGAAACTATTTCAAGTCTGCTTCTTTGGAAAACTCCAGGGGGAAGCTCAGCGGCCGGCTGGATCGCGCAGCATCCGTCCAAGACGCTCCGGCGCTTAAGAGAAGTAATCAACGATAAAGTGACGTTGATCTGCACTGTAACCTTGTGGCGTATTTAATGTAAATAAGCAGTTATGTTGCCAATCGCACGCATGCAAACAGAGAAAGGTCCTCAGCGTTGCATTTTGATGCTTTCCATTAAGGCTGACTTTATTTACATACACTATTTAGGGGAAAGAGAGGGGGGGAGAAGAGGAGAGAGGGAGAGGGAGAGGAGATCATGATGGTACGAAGACAATACTAGTGCCAAATGATTATGAAAATATGATTTTAATTAATCACGTAGTAGGCAAGGAAATTAGCATACGGTAATTAAACTTCCAGGGGAAAAAAAGGGAACGAAAGAAAGAAAGAGGGAGGGGGGGAAAACACGCCATGAAGGTTCTTTTTGCCTTATGGGTCTGGAATAATCGGGGGGGGGGATATATATATAGATATAGATTTAAAATATGAGATTCCCACTCCCTCCTCCTCTTCCTCCTGCGCTCCAATGCTTATATTATAAAGCAGATAACTTTAAAGGAAAAGAAAAGCCAGCAACTTTAGCAAGGTTGATCTGCTAAGGAAGGTCTAGGAAATAATCTGTAGCCCCGGAGAAGGTGAGAAACGGGGAGTAGGGGGTATGTGTGGCTACTGAAGTAAAAGAAGAGAAGGAAGCGGGGCAGAAGGGGGGGTCAAAATGGAGTGGGGGGGAGAGAAAGCTGAATAATGCAATTATGGATTCTGTGTCCCATAGTTGACAAAAGCATGGTGCCTCAATAGACTCTTTGTGATGGGATTATATAATGATTGTGGGGTAATTATGGGGGGAAAGAGATTTAGTCATAATAAAAAAAGTATCAAAATACATCAGCTTCTTTTAAAAGGAAAAAGCTAGCTCACGACATTAGGGGCATGTTAATAGGGAGGGGGGCGGTGGGGGAGAGAGAGAGAGAAAGGCAAGATCCGAACGAGCTGACAAATAAAGAGAAGACTGTGATGCGCATGATTAAGAAGAGATGGAGACAGATTGATTATTCAAAATGCCGAGCCACAGGGACACTTAAAACATTGATTCAGGTAACACTAGTTTCATCTCAACTGAAATGAGTTCCCTGAAGATGACTGGCATACATTTTAAATCAGTTTATGCCGTTAAAAAAAGAGAGAGGGAGGGAGGGAGAGAGAAAGAAAGAAAGCAGAAACAACACCACAAGCAGAAATCTTCTAACATAAACGCAGAAGTCCATGCAAGTGAAGGTGGGGTTAGATTTCTGGCAATTCCCCGAAAGAATAATAAAAGTATGTGAGTGGGAAGGGTGGTGTGTTTAATTACTCTCTTCTTTAAATGTTCCCATTATTCCTTTCCATCCGATTTGAGAGGTTTTTCACATTATATGAAGTTCCCTCCCCGTCCCTCAAACAAATGGGATGACTTTTAAATCAGCTGCCCCCCAAAAAAGAGATGTCCAAAATGATTTTTTTAAGGAAGTTTCTCTTTCCCCCACCCCTCCTGACTTTCTTTTCTTCTTTAGTTTTGAAGAAGTTTAAGAGCAGTTCTTTAAGACTGGTCATTGAAATGTGGGGAAGAAGAAGAGACTAGTTTTCATGTCCCGCCTTCCAAAGTTTTGAAATTCACTCCGCACTTCACCATTTAACGTGTCTGGAAATTCTCTTTGAACAAATTCCAAAATACACTTCCCCACCCCCAGCCCCGCAATAGAAATTAGCATAGCAATCACATCAATAATATCACTATCGCTATGGGAATGATAACTGGAGCAGTGGGGGTGTTCTTTATTCCAATTCTTCGTGGATCAACAGATTATATTCTCTCGCCTTTTGAATTTGTTATTGTAAAGTCAAGTGATTCTTTATAAGTGACAGCCATGGCAAAGAGATGAGGATGGGAAAGCAGGTCGAGAGGAAGTCACCATATGGACTTTTTGAACAAGATAATGGGGGATTGGTTGTTGCCTTTTAACCCTTCATTGTCTCATTCATGGCCTCAGAAAACACACACACACACACACACCACACACATAACTTCCACACTGGCTTGCTCCTGGCTGATTTCTGGGATTGTGATTAATAACTTTATAAGAAGCAAAACACAACAACAACAACAACAACAACAACAACAACCCCAAAACCCTAAGACATACGGTAAGTCTGACAGTTTCTGAGTTAGATAAGTGGTCTTATGTAGCCTACCATGCTGCTTTCAGCTCTGGCCAGGACTGAATAGTTTTCTCAGTGTGAGGTGGGCCTCCATAGGGTGATGCAGGCAGTTGCCATGGAAGATACGCTATTCCCTAATGAGCTGCCACTCTGCATCTCCAATGCATTTCCCAGTTTCATATGGCTAACTGTTGAGTTGATTGCTTGTGTTAGAGGTCAGCAGGGTGACTTATTTTTCTCTCTCTTCTAAACCCAATTGCTGGAGAGATTAGTTGTGGGTACATCAACGCCAGTGAAGTCCCTTGTTCATGGCAAGGAGTGACTGATGCGCCCCTTCAGTCTAAGGCGATGTGCACATTAGTGGCTTAAAAAGCAGCAGCAGCATCCCACCCCCCACCCACCTTTCAAGTTGTTGCTTTACACCGCTGCTCGCACCAGAAGGGTGGCAAGGCTTTCTTCACCTGATGCTGATGATCTGTTTTGTCTCCCTGCAATTGCAAACACACTCTCTGAACTCCTATTCAATGAAGCTGCCATCCGCGCATGTGCAGCCATCTGCCCATGTGCAACAGTGGCCGAAACAGTACACAGCTCAGCTGAACTGCGGCTTTCATTTTCAAATTGGATGGGAGATGGTTTGAGGGGAAACACCCCAAACAGGAGTATTTCTCAATAGGCTACAGGATACAGATGAATTGTGGCTAACACTGTGCATCCTTGGCTTCAACTGTCAGCAGTAGGAGCATGCTGGAGCAGGAGCAAGTGGTAATGAGTACATAACCTTAACCCCTCTTACACCTGAAAGAGCTTTAACAGGGTTGTTTTCCTGACTTGGTGAAGTCCACTACGAGGAAGCTTGAGAAGACACACTATTAAGAAAGCAGTTACAGGTAGGTAGCCATGTTGGTCTGCCATAGTCAAAACATAATAATAATAATAATAATAATAATAATAATAATAATAAATTCCTTCCAGTAGCACCTTAGAGACCAACTAAGTTTGTTTTTGGTATGAGCTTTCGTGTGCATGCACACTTCTTCAGATACCACTTATTAAGAAAGCCTACAGTAGTGCAGAAAGTGAGACCCTGAAGATGCTTACTAAATAAACAAGCATTTACAAAATATATGTCCTGACCATCTTAGCTGGTGACTTTCAGTAATCCAACTTCCATTTCATCACACTCACTCACTCACTCACTCACTCACTCACTCACTCTTTTTGTATTATTTCAAAGGGTTACAAAGATCAACAGTATCTGGAGAAGAGAGGGAGTGATATGCCAGCTCATTAACCCCAAAGAGTCAAATACTGGACAGAAAACTCTACAAAATCAGTATTTATTCAAATCCATTATTATTATTATTACTATTATTATTAAAGCTTTGTACCCTGTATATTCAAAGGACATACAGATATATGTGGCAGGCATATCAATACTAATACAATTAAAACAGTTTAAAACTACCTCCTTAAAATAGTTTAAACAACTTTTTAAAAAAGTTTAAAACTCCTAAAAGCAAACACCTACTCTTAAACTATGCAGGATTTTCCTGGTTTAGGGATTTCCCTATTGGAAGAAACTAAAAGATGGGACTTGAAGGACCACACGTCTACAGGTGTGCCAGGTGAGGATATCATGCTATACCACTCAAGCAGAAACACAAGGCTCCTCCTCTAGTGATTGCCCTGGTCTGGATCAACTGTCACAGTTCTGGTTTGGAATTGCAAAGGCAACCATCACTGTCCAGAAGTCAGTCTTTGAGGGGAGACACTGGTGTGTATACCTGCTTCCACAACATCTCTCTCCCTCCAGGCATTACAATGTGTGACTGGAAACATTTATTTTTAAAAGAAGTATTAGATTTTCCACAGAAAGGGTAAATCTGGATTAAATAAGGAAAAAAAATATGACCTGACATTTTGACATCATGTGGCCCTTGCAAAGAACTTACAAGAAGCATTGATCACACAAATAGGTAAAGGTAAAGGTAAAGGATTCCTGGGCGGTTAAGTCCAGTCAAAGGCGACTATGGGGTTGCGGCGCTCATCTCACTTTCAGGCCGAGGGAGCCGGCGTTTGTCCACAGGCAGTTTTCCGGGTCATATGGCCAACATGACTAAACAGCTATTGGCGCACGGAGGACCATGACGAGTGCCAGAGTGCACAGAAACACCGTTACCTTCCCGCCGCAGCAGTACCTATTTATCTACTTGCACTGGCATGCTTTCGAACTGCTAGGTTGGCAGGAGCTGGGACAGAGCAACGGGAGCTCACCTGTCGTGGGGATTTGAACCACTGACCTTCCAATCAGCAAGCCCGAGAGGCTCAGTGGTTTAGACCACAGCACCACAAATAAGCACCCACCTGGAAGCATCCTTTCTCTGGTGCCCTCAAACATGCACACAAGCTGCAATCTTTTTTTATGGACAGGTGAAATGCATAGTCTTGTACAGAAAATCTTTCTCTGAGCCTCCAGATGTGTCTCCCAAGCTTGCCATTTGTCTTGTGTTCCTTTCAGTTCTCTAAAGCAGTGTTTCCCAACCTTGTGCCTCCAGATGTTTTGGGACTACAACTCCCATCATCCCTCGCTAGCAAGACCAGTGGTCAGGGATGATGGGAATTGTAGTCCAAAAACATCTGGAGGCACAAGGTTGGGAAACACTGCTCTAAAGTAGAAGTCTGTAGAGAACAGAAAGGCAGGTGTTCTCGAGGTAGGGAGACACTTGCAGGGGAAAAGCTCTTACTGCTCACCCCTTAGCAACGGTATTCAATTAATAACTCTTTAATCGGGTAAAGTATAAAGGGTGGAATAAGTATTTTCAAGATATAGAATCAATGCAATGAAGGAATCACAGCTAAAAAGATCCCTGACAGATGGCCACCCTAACTATGTCTAAAAGACAAAGGATGGTCCACCATCTTTCAAGGTAGTCTGTTCCACTATCAAGCAGCTTACTTTGGTTTGGCTTCTTTTAGAGAAACTCATGCTGGCTCTTAATAATCAAAGAATCCTTTTCTAAGTGCTCACGGAACGACTGTCCTGCTCTAGGACCTTTCCTAGTATCAACATCAAATGGGCCAGTTGGTAATTGCCTAGATCCTCTCCCCCACCCGCTTTTCAAGATGGGGACAACATTTGCCTGCTTCCAGTCCACAGGGACAGAGGCTGTGAGATTACATCTATATGTTACTTTAGTACCCTTGGAGGCAGTTCATCAGGCCCTGGATATCTAAATTCATTTAAAGTAGCTAGATGTTCCCTTACCACCTCTTTTCTTAACTTGGGCTGCAGCTGCTTCTCTGCATCATTTATGCTATTATCACAAAGTTGGGCACTGTTTTTCTTTTGGGAGAAGACAGATGCAAAGTAGGTGTTGAGTAATTCCACCTTCTCTCTTTCACTTTGCCTGGCTTCTCTATGCAGATTTAATATGAGAATTAAACTGAACCAGATTAAATTTATGCAGGCTCTCAGAGACTGTAGATTAAAGGTGATGTCCTACTCCAAACAGACCCATTGAAATTCACAGGCGTGCCTTAGGTTCATTCATTTCAATGGGTCTACACTGAGTAGGGCTTAGTTGGCTACAGCAGGAAATCGCTTCTATTTTAACCTAAACCAGTTCTCAGCTCACCTGAGCTAAATTGAAAAATTGCCCAAAGTAAGAATAAAATATGTGTTTTAGGTACTCCAGGCAGCTGAGGCAGAGAGGAATGTGTCCAATTGGAGAATGACACATTTCAACATGAATTAGTAGAGAGAAAAGCATCAAACTCTACTACGAGTAGCAGAAGCATATAAGAGTGTTTGTTACTGAAGTAGAATTCATTGTGGACTCCAAGGAACTTGAACTTTTAGAACCAATTCCAATGTGGCAATTTGTGCCGTAGACATCCAGTAAGCAGAAACACATTGATAACCTGTATCAGAATGTACTGTCTAAGTAACCTTATCAAAAGAAAGTCTTGTACTCATGAGATTATCCCTAGAAAAGCAATTCTTATGTGCAGATGATGTGTTTAGACTATGCCTTCCATAAACCATCGCATGACAGCAAACTGTTACCCTTGCTGTGTCCAAGAATTGGGGGAGTTTTGAGATCTCATAGGCAGCCTACAGGAACATAGAAATTAGAGCATCAGGGCAGGACAACAAACAACAACAGCAACCATGTATCATGACAGAGTATGCTATCACTCCAGGTCAGTGTTGCAAAGAAAACAGTTGTAGCAGGGAACCAGGAAGGAAACATTTGTGCTCTACTGTCAGGGTTCCAGTGACAGATTAACAAAGCAAATGATTATTGCTGACAGGAATGAGGCCCTGTCAGCATATAACAACTATGTTTAGAGATTTGCACTGGTGGCCAATTTGCTACTGGGTCAGGTTCGAGGTGTTACTGTTAGTATTTAAAGTCCTTAACAACTTGGGACTAGTTTACCTACAATCACCTTATTCCATATACCCCATAACTGGCATTGTTAGAGACACAACATAATGCCCGTTCCATATCTGTAAGAACTCGATTGTTTAGTGTGGCACATTGGAACTCCCTGCTTCTTGATATCAGGCAAGCACATTCACCATAATCTTTTGGGTGCCTGCTAAAAACATTTTTGTTCAGACAAGCCTTCCCCAGATGTTTAGAAAGATTAGAATTTTAATCTGTTTTTAGAATATTGTTATTTTAACTTTTTGAAAGTCTTACATTATTGTTAATATTTTCTTACTGATAATTTTATTCTTTTATATTTTTTGTAAACTGCTTTGGGTCATTTTTCCCCCCTTAAAAAGCAAGCAAGCAGTGTATAAATTTTATGAAACAAATGCCCAGTTGTTGTTTTGAACCATGTACCCGACAATTCATTTAGGCTGGGTTGTGTGTGCAAACTTGGTGGATTATCTCTTTTTCTGATCCATTTCCTCCTCTTGAAACAGCAGCTTCCCTCATGCAACATTACAAACTCATTTTGAAGCTCCCGTGGGTTTCAAATGTGCCTTGAACCCAGTACAGGGGAAATCCAAAGTTAGCCTCAATTCTATGGAATCTGGCCTCAGCTTAGTCAAGTAAAAAAAAAGGACCTGCATTAAGGATGTATGTTACAAGCACACTTGTTAAAAAGCACTCAATTTCTCCCATGTCCACACAATAGTTATAGGCTTTTATCATACAGAACAGAGATACTTGAAGTCACAGATAGTAGTTGCTACTTATAGAATACACCTCTTATACTGCATATATGAGAGCTGACAGCAAAGAACTTGATTTTAGAGTGCAATGCATAAGGCACTGTAGTGGGTGGAACTAGGGCTGCCAAATGATTAAATAAATTTTAGTTGATTAATCATCAATAACTTAGTTAAATTTTAATAAATGTACACATTGCTAACCTGTAAATATAGAGGTCTTCTTGGTTGTGTGTGCACCATACATTTAAAAAACTTGAGTTCCCCCAAAAGAATCCAATGAACTGCAGATTGTTAAAGGTCCCCATGATTCTTTGGGGGAAGCATCTATATCCTACTTAAATCATTAGCATTTCTAAGCAGTGTGCATTTTTAAAAAAACATACAGAGAATGAAATAATAAAAAGTCACTATAAAAGTGGACACCACCTTAAAATCCCTACTGCAGTAAGAAAATCTTTGTCATGCACTTGTTCAACAAGGAGGGTGCTTGTCTAATCTCAGTTTGAAGAGAGTTTTACAGTCTTGGTCCCGGTATGCTGCATATAGGGCTTCTAGTAGCTTCTAGTAGACCTCTTCCAAGATCTGTGATCAGGTAGGGATGTAAAGGATCAGGCAGTTCTAAAGAGAGAATTGTAGAGGGACTGCAAGGGTCCTCTAGTCAAAGATACAGTGGTACCTTGGGTTAAGTACTTCATTTGTTCCGGAGGTCCGTTCTTAACCTGAAGCGTACTTAACCTGAAGCACCACTTTAGCTAATGGGACCTCCTGCTGCAGCTGAGCCGCCAGAGCACAATTTCTGTTCTTAGCAGAGTTATTAACCTGAAGCGTACTTAACCTGAAGCGTACTTAACCCGAGGTACCACTGTATCCTGAACCCAAGTTGTTAAAGGCATTGCAAATTAATGCAAGAACCTTAAATGTGGCCCAGTAACATATGGCCTTGCAGACCCACCCACTTCTCAGTGTAGGAAACTCAGAGCTAGAGCATCTTCAACAGATGACTTCTGCTTGAAGGTCTCCAGCGCCCTTTGTGACCTAACATTTGATTCCATTGCCCTTGCCATCAAGATGTTTCTTGCAACATTCAACCAAAATCTACTCTCATGTCCTTCTTTAATTGCAGCACCCAAGACTATTCTCTAGTTAAACAGGTTTCAGTTGCACACCATGTCACAAGATAAACAAAATACGGGGCATTGGAGGTAGGAAGTAAGCACAGTGTACAAGCACATTACAACAATTCTACAGCCTTTTACAATACAAAGGAAAGTAGCTTATAATAGGGCTCCATGATTAATTTGAGTAGGTATCATGGTTAAAGCATGCTTGCAAATATTTTCTTTCTTTTTTAAATTGCTGGTAAAAGTATGTTTTACAAAAGTTTTGCTAACCGAAGTCTGGAAACTCAAGCTGAACCTAGCCTCAAAATCACCAAGACTTACTTCCAAATAGACACATTTAGTTTCAGGCTGCAAATCTTTCCCCTTCTTGAAGATCAATGTCAATTACATATTAGAAATATGTACAAAAAGAAAAAAAATGATAATGCTATTAATGTATACAGAGAATTTCATTGTTAAGTAGACAATCTGATACAACGATATGATAATTTCAACCCAAATAAATTCAAGCTTTCACTTTTAAGTGGGTAAGTGTGATATATGACGGGCATTATTCTCTGATTCTATGCCAATAGAGGAGACTGATTGATTGATTGATTGATTGATTGATATTTTCTGATTCAAGAACCATGGTATTTAAAAATATTTAAACTTTTAAGAAAAATGAAATTTCAAAATCATTTTTGGATAACAGGCCCTGTGATCCTCAACCTATATTTAAATGTTTCAATACTGGGACATATTACTTAGAAGCAAGCCCTACCATAATCAGTGGCGCTTACTTTCACATAATATGTTTAGAATGTACTGAGAGAACCTCTAATTCTCTGTCAATTTCTATTACTTAGAGAGAGAGAAAAGTCTACCATTCAAAATGTATTACAGTATCAGAAAACAGCATAGATGCTGCCTGATTCCAGCTGGTGGAGAATGTAGAGGCTATACTGCTGATGGGGCAGACAGGTACCAACATAGGACACCATTGTTAAAACATCTGCATTGGCTGCCCATCTACTTCCCAGCCAGGTGCCAGGTTCTATTATTAATTTGCAAAGCCCTAAAAAAGTTTGTTCCAAGCTACCCTAGGGACTGCCTGAGCCCTTATATTCTAGCTCAATCACTGAGATCATCTATAGGAGCATTGCTGGTTGTTCTCTAACTCACCTGACATTAAAATGGGAGTAGTGACAGCAACATGAGTCTGACCAAACTGCGGGAGGCAGTGGAAGACAGGAGTGCCTGGCATGCTGTGGTCCATGGGGTCATGAAGAGTCGGACACGACTAAACGACTAAACAACAACAAGTGACAGCAACAAAGGACTTCCAACTTTATAGATTGTATGAGCAAGAACAAATGCTCCTAGGCTGTAGAAGCTAACAGAAATTTCTATCCATCTATATTGAAACTAAGGTGAAGACCCCCCCCCCCTTCAAATGCCTCAATATCTGACAATGGCAGAATTTTGCAGTCATTTCTAACCATTGATATCAATCAGCAGCTATTACAAATGGTCATTGCTTCTATCCTAACAATCCTGAATACTGGCCAATCCAAAATCATTATTTATATATCATCATATTCTGCGTATGCAGTGCTCCATAAAGGAAATAGAGGTCCCTGCTTTAAGAAACAAAATCTACGTAAATTCTGTTCATGTTATTTGCTGGAAAAGAATGATTGGCAGCTTGTCAACAATTTAAACAAGTCTATGATCCCACATGCAGGAACATATGTGCACTGTTCTTCATAGCAGGACAGCAGTGCATGAGATTTCATGTATCAGGAGTGTACACTGGAGTGTCAAAACTTTCACTTGGCTGCAGCATTACCTTATGATCACATTCCCCCTTTTGCTTTTCTTTGCAAATATCTGTGGAATGTTTGATGAGATAGGAGGGTTTGTTTTGTGCCTTGCTTGTTCATCACTGCGTAAGTGCACCGGCTAATCAGAGTTTGAATACTTCATCCTCCTTGGTGGAAATGTTGCCATTCATACAAGGAAATGAATTATTTCCCACCATCGCTAATCAAGCTGCCAAAAAGCTAACAATTTGTTGGAAACCAGCTAGCTAACTATCTCTGATTGTGGTGATCTGCCAAAAATGGAGACCTTGTGGAATATTAAGAACATAAGAAGAGTCTGCTGGATCGGAGCAATGGCCCATCTAGTCCAGCATCCTGTTCTCACAGTAGTCAAACAGATGAAACCTGTAAAAAGGACCTGAGCACATGAGCACTCTCCGTTCCTGTGATTTCCAACAATTGGAATTCGAAAGCATTGCTGCTTCTGACCATAAAGGCAGAACAAAGCCATCATGGCTAGTAGTCCATGGCTTTAAAAGAAGATTACAGCCACCCAAGTCGGTGGCCATCACTACATCCTATGGGAGCCAATTCTATAGTTTAACTACGTGCAATATCAACACACCATGGCCTCGATTTTCTACTACTCTTGCTGTATAATGGGTCCAACAGCTGATAAGTACAAATTAATGAGCGTTTAGAAGAGCCTAGCTTCCACTTTATCCCAAGGTTGTCCTGAGTTTAACACTCTGCGTTTAAGTGGAAACAAAACATCAGTACGGTACTGGTAGATTATTAGCAACTGCAACTTTGCTAGATTGTTTCATTCTATATCTGTAGAGCTACATTTCAGTATCAAAATAGATTGTGAAACTATTTCCAAAGAAGACTTTACTGCTTTTTGCAATGAGCTGCTGCTTTTTATTGCAACCTGGAAAGGCATGCCTCCTAAAGGATCTATATAGCAGCAGCCTAAAGCTAGATAAATGTTACCCTCCATGATCGAAAACAAAGTTGGGTTCAGTAGAAGTTAACATTAACAATGCAGGAGCCTGAAGAAGAAATTAGAAACATGAGTCTGTGATAATGATGATATTATCACACTGGCAAAAAAAGAAAGGGAGGCTGTTGGTGGTGGAAGCACTCTCAAATGTCATAGAAAGAAAATGAAGAAAAGCATCCTCACTCAAATGGTATTTTATTCTCTGTGATGAAAATCCTTGTGCATATGCTCCTAACTAGAACCTTAAATTGAAAAGCAAGCATTTCTTTTAATGTAGTGATTAAGACAGAGCAGCAAAAGTCTCCCACTTCAAATCTTGGCATGAACTTACTAGGCTCCTTAGCCAAGCCACTCTCGCTCTCAGCCATGACCCCCTATCTGCAATGTGATGATAATGACCTATCTTACGGGGTTGCTCAGTCAAGATTAAAGGAAGGTTTATATGTTTGGTTATTTTAGAGCACTTACATGCCACCTTCTATTCAAGGTGTACATGCTACCTTCTATTTCAAGGTGGTTTAAAGTTAAACTATAAAAGAATTATAACTAACATTAAAATAGCAGTGCAACACAAAATCTACAGTAGCTTACTACTACTACTACTACTACTATTTAAATCCCGCCCATCTGGCTGGGTTGGCAGCACTGTCTCAATACCCCAAAAAAGGTTTGGGCAAAAAAAGCATGTTTTAGAAAGCACTCTGAACAGCAGCCTAAATGCATAAAGGGTGGTTGTTGTTGTTGTTTTTTAAAAAGTAAAGATAAAGGACTCCTGGACAGTTAAGTCCAGTCAAAGGTGACTATGGGGTGCGGTGCTCATCTCACTTTCAGCCCGAGGGAGCCAGCGTTTGTCCACAGACCGTTTTCCAGGTCATGTCGCCAGCACAACTAAACAGCTTCTGGCGCAACAGAATGCCATGATGGAAGCCAAAGTACCTGGCAATGCCATTTTCCTTCCCATCACAGCGATACCTACCTGCACTGGTGCGCTTTCAAACTGCTAGGTTGACAGAAGCTGGGACAGAGCAATGGGAGCACACTCCATAGTGTGGAGTAGAACCACTAACCTTCTGATCAGCAAGCCCAAGAGGCTCAGTGGTTTAGACCACAGTGTGCCACAAATTTAACTAATTATTATTGTATTTTTACTACAAAGTAGAGGGGACTGTAGGCGTCTTCTTTTTTGTCTTATATGCCAAAAAATGGGAAGGGGGTGCTATGTTTCTATTCTGCTTTAGACAGTTAAGTGTCTTGCACAAGCCCTGCCAAAGGTATATTTATTATGCACATAAGACCACATCTCTTGAAAATATTATAACAGTTCAGTGCTAGCCTAACTATAGAAAGATGGTGTAAGTTACACTGGCATAAGATACCCCTATTTCAGCCTCTGTTCAGAAGGAATTTGATTTAAACCACCTTTTTTGCCACCTACATTCCACCAGGTTGCTAGGTCAAGTGACCAAGCTGAAAGGTGTTAAAATGTCTTACTATCTGAACACAATGCATTCTCAGGAAATTGTTTGTTAGGCAAGTGTTTGCATAATGAGTCGCTGATTTCCATTGATTCCTATCAGAAAAATGTCTAATGTGTTCCCCCAGCACAAAATTTTGACCAGCAAATGAAAAAACCTAGGAAACCCCTCTGAATCCTTGTAAAAGGAAAACAAAGAAGGGGGGGAGTTCTTATTTGTCCAATCTCTCTTTGACATCCTAACATGGTTTCTGACGAAACGGCTGCCACAAACCAGCAAAACACAAAAATTAAAGCTTGTTTAGAGCCAATTATCTGTTTACAGCACTACACACAGGTCTAGCTATTTGGATATCTAAATCTGCAGTGTGTATAGCGAAGTTTCGGTACTAATTCCTTGTGTTTGGAAAGCAGGACCTGCATGTACAGGGGGAAACTTGAAACAACTGGGTTCCAATCTACATTCATGAAATACACACACAGCATGTTATTACCTCTATACTTAGAAGCCTCACTGAGTTGAATTGGGTCAATCAGAAGGTCGGCAGTTTGAATCCCCGCGACGGGGTGAGCTCCCATTGCTCGGTCCCAGCTCCTGCCAACGTAGCAGTTCGAAAGCACATCAAACTGCAAGTAGATAAATAGGTACCGCTCCGGCGGGAAGGCAAACGACGTTTCCATGTGCTGCTCTGGTTCACCAGAAGCGGCTTAGTCACGCTGGCCACATAACCTGGAAGCTGTACGCTGGCTCCCTCGGCCAATAAAGCGAGATGAGTGCCGCAACCCCAGAGTCGTCCGTGACTGGACCTAATGGTCAGGGGTCCCTTTACCTTTAAGTGGATATAGGATTTGTAGCCTGAGTAGGCAAGACACTGTAGGTGGGGTCGGGAATGTCCCCTGCCTGAAATCCTGGCGGGGGGGGGGGGTCACTGCCAGTTAGTGTAGATAACACTGAGCTAAGATGGTCCAGTGCTATGACTCAGTGCTTGCTGTGTTCCTTTGTTTTCTGTGTTTCTATGTTGTCTGATGCTCCAAAAAGGGAAGATGCAGGTATTTGCAGCTTGACCATATTTATCGTAATGGGGCATGAAGGAGAAGGCAGGTGTATAATGTCAGCCCAATTTCAAGGGTAGGCAATTATTGGGCATGGCATGTCCATGTGTGTGTGTGGGGGGGGCCCTGTTGCAAATCAGATGCTTACAAGAAAAAAGATATGATATATGGTTCTGAGACATGTAAGGTTCCAGATGATGGTACACTTTAGGATCTGTTAATCTGGCCCAGCCTATCTTTGAAATACATACATACAACCTGACAATAAAGGACAAAGTTTGGGAACAATAAAGCTTTTCATATGCTGGTTCCTGCCAAATTCTTTATTTACATTTTTTTAATGGGGATTTATTCAGAAGGATAGACATGGACTCAACAGCCAATATTTTTTGCTTCTGAGCAGCAAAATTTGTTAAGACATGCAGCCTCCAAGGCTGTGTGATTACTGTGTTGTTCTGCACATAGTATTTTTCTCATTCTCCTGACTCTATAATGTGCTTTTAAAATATGGGGTTTTAACTGTTTCATGCAATTAATTAATGTTTTTAAAGAAATATAACATCTGATCCCAAATCTCAGAAGATGCAGGAGGACTGAGTTCTTTCCTCTACACTTTTGTTTTGCAAAGAAGGGCAAGGAAAGGAGGTCTCAAAATAATTTAGTTCCATACCAATTAATCCCCCTGAGACATGCAGCAATGGGTTTTTTTAGATGTAATTATGATGCAGTGGCTATATTATCTGTAATATGAACCCCTGGTTCAGTTTTAAAAAACCACTTATTGAGATAACCCTATCTCCCATATTGTCCCATCATTCAAAAAGTGATGTTTTGTAACCAGATATATGTTTTTAAAAAGAAAAATTAAAAGTTTTCAGTCTCAGTGTTGAACTGTAGGGCCACAGGTTTCCCAGCCCTAATCTACAGCAATAGAGAATGATAATTCTGATGACAACTTCTTCCTCTTTTTAGTGCACACCACTCTGTGATTTCAAATGAAAGATGGTATATAAATATTTTATATAAATAGAGCTGTTGTGGGTGCCAATGTCTCAGAAGAAAAATATTAAACTTTGGGTGAGAACTGAGCAATCACCAAGCCCAACAGAAGAAAGTGGACTGCAATTGGGTATATTTCCATAAATACGCCAGACAGTATAATTTTCTATTCTAAGTAACATTAAAATGCATTTATTTGGTAGGTTTTTTTAATTTTTTAAAAAATGCATATATTTCATCCCCCATATCCAGAAAGAAAGAAAGAAAGAAAGAAAGAAAGAAAGAAAGAAAGAAAGACATTTCTGCCTCCCTCCCCCAAAGGAAGTCCAGAAAATTTATATCTTTAGCAATGATGTATCTGGGATCAAATTAAATAGTTCCTCAGAAAATTTTAGAACCAGAATAAACCAAGGCCCAAACTGCATTGTAGGAGTCAGCAAGCAAGCAGTCACCCCTAATGGACACCCTGTGGCCAATTACATCCAATTATAATGGGATAAATTTTGTTTCAAAGGGAAAGGTTTGGCAGCAATCTTCTTTTTTGCCACTCCCCTTTCCCTTCTCTTTTCCTCCTTATGCCCAATGAAAAGACATGGTGGGTCTACTCTAATTTCCACTGGATATAACCCAGAGATTTTTATTTCACCGAAGGAATTCCAAACGCCTAGAGAGCTGTAAAACAAAAACAACCCCATATTAAACATTAATTATGAAAGCCCATTTGGGATGGGGGCCACCGATAAGGAAAAATTTTGGTGATGTTTTGAATTTGAACAAGGTTATGAGTTGGGGGGGGGGTAAGGACCCCTTTTGGCCCCAGGTCTCCTGCCTAAGCTTTCTGTTAGTGATTAAACAAGCTAACATCTGCTGATGGAAAGATCTTTAAGAGAAAAGCACTTGTGCATTCATAGCGACACAAATAGGAGCTGAACACTGTCAATTTCCCAATGACCTTTTAAAAACAACGGCAACAATGAATGGGGCATATCTGCTTACAGATCTGATAAACAGACCAGAAAAATGAGGCGGGGGGGTGGGGTGGGGAGAGGGAGAACATCATAAGCTAGAGGAAAAGCGGAATGCCTTCAAAAGCTAATGCATTACAAATCTGTGAAGTATACGTGTGACACAACCTAAGAGAATCAAGCTTAAAAAGCACAGAATCAATAAAAAGCCATTAAAAATCAATCTTTTAACAATGTATGAGATGGTTTGCATGTCCTCAGCCACCCTTTTTAACACTAATTCTGTAATAATTCCAAACTGATATGCAGAGAACATGCCAATGTAAATCTGAGTACTCAAAAAAAATAAATTAAAAAAATAAATTAAGAGCTTAAATTGGGAGGAAATGAGCTTTATAGGGGGGAAATTCTACACAATGTCCATCAATGTTTAGAATGTTTAGTAATTTGGAAGAGATTTAAGGCCTAGACATGAAATTAGGAATGATTTAAATAGATTCATTAAATTACTTCAGTTGTTTAGAATTGGAAGGATCACAAAAAAAATAAAAATCTTAGGATTTAGGACATACCACAAATACAGGCGGTGGTGTATTTTCAAATCAATCAATAGATAAAAGCTTCAGCAGAACATTAGCCAGGGGTTTTATGTATCTGCATGAAGGTTCATTTTTGTAAGAGTTTGCTAAATTCAAATGGATGGTCTGCTTTGTCCCTTAATTTGCACAATATTAAATGATTTTACATACAAGAGGAAAATCTGTAGCCAGCTTCTCCAATTAACCTGATTGCAGGGGGAAGTAATTTAGAAATTGACCTGTTCTTGCTCAGACTCTTTATTGTAGCCTTCTGAGCATCACTTCTGTGTTGTTGTTTTTTACCCCTAAGTTCATAAGTTCGTGGTCCTGACTCCCGACAGATTTTAGATGTACTGAACCTTTCTTCTTTTTAGAAGGACACTATGGGAGAATCTTGGGAAAGGAACTTGTGTGTGCAGTGTTATATGAATGGGTCTCCATTACAAAACACACACAAAACAACAACAACAATGCAGTCTAAATACGGACCAAGCAAAAGTGTGGATGAGCCTGGAGTCAATCAGAACCAGTATGAGGGCAGAAGAAACAACATTCTGAGCAGTGAGTTGCCTGCTCCAGGTCGTTCTCTAGAACAGAAACAGTATTATTATGCAATTGAACTAGGACTTGCAGTAAAAGAGACAGAGATTTGTGCTTCCCTGTGTGATATGCTCTCTCAAGAACTAATGGGGTTGTGGGTATTTCGTGTGTGTGTGTGTGTGTGTGTTTTGCATAGGCAGGAGGGAGGGGTAACTGATGGGAGGGAGAAGGCTCCAGTGGAACCAGAGACAGAGATGCCAGGGATAGTGGGAGCGAGTATTCCTGGTAGAAGTTACAGCGGATATAGGTATGTAAAGGTCTAATACACGCACTTGCACCATACTGCCATGTTTGGCTATAAATACAAATCAGGCAGTCAGAAATGTAAGGAGATTAAGCAAAGGGAACTAAAGAGGCTGAAGGACATCAATCAGTCCTCCACCTTTTCAGAACAGACATGGCCTTTCTGCAGTCTGACTCAGGCAGTGCTCTACCTAAGGAAGTACATGAATATGATTTCAATATACAATACCAGTGGCTACTGATGATGAAGAAAAGCTGCCAGATGCACCAAGTGATTCCAGTCTAATGTTTTCAGAAGAAATCCAAACATTGACAGGCTAATAACTTTATTATTAGGACCAACCAAAATGTTACAAAATAGCAAGATTTGTAGGATTCATTGTTAGGCTGTATGATATGTCAAAACATAAAAAGCAAAAAGGGCGGGGGGATGTTTGGGGGCATAGTAGAACACCCACACACAAACTGAGCCATAGCATAATTTCTGAAATGTAGAAAATGTGATTTCAGAATTAGGATAGAAATGCTTCCTTCAATGACTTGTTAGAGTATATGAGACTACATGCACCACCATATACATGTGGATGGGGGCCTGTGTTACATGTTCAAACCCCATGCAAGGATCTTTGAAAGCCGCTTCACACATTACTAATTTATCAGGTCTGTATTACAGCCCAGAGGTAAGGAACTGCTAGATTTTGCTGAACTACAACTCCCATCACCCGACCATTCGTCTCCATTTGCTGAGGTTGGTGGGAACTGTAGTTCAGGAACATCCTGACGGCCTCATGTTCCCCACACCTGTTATAGCCCGTCGTTACTTACCTACTAAATTATCTCAAGTATGTATGTGCGAAAGACTCATCTCCTTGTGAAGAGTATAGAAAGTTTGCACTGGGTCAAGGCAGATCCAAACATTTACATTGTTGGCAACCATCAGTCTCAGGAGACAATGGAAGAGTGTGCCTTCAGGGGTAAAGTCAAACCGCTGGAGAATTACAGCACCTACTGTTGCTGCAGAGACCAAAATGGGAGAGATATGTTTTATTGCAGGCGGGGCATCACAATTATAATAGTGCACAGACCTTCTGCTACCCCAGGGGTTAGAAAGCAGTGCTTAAAAGGCCTACATCTATTCTAGGAGTGGGTACATTCCACTGCAACTGAATAATAATCAAGACAAGAGCAAAGCAATCTTTTATTAATGTTACCCAAAAAAAATTGGCAGGAGCAAACAATCAAAATCTATTTTATGGATTTCATTCTTAATTTATCCCCTTTTACTCCTCTGCTCCTACAGCTGTTTCTTTGTGAGTGCTGCTCATATTTTCTTGCATCCGCTAAACTCAGCTGAAGTAAAAGAGGGAGGGGGAGAAACTTTCATCCGGTAAGGCACTTTATCAAGAAAATTCCTCAAGAAATTGGTTGTTACCTGTAGATAACAACTGGTTTGTTAGTTAATGGCTAGCGGCAGAGCCAAGGCCTGTTAATGCTCCAGCTGTCCAGTCATTAACTGCAGTAAAGACTGATTTTGAGGAGGTTATTGCTGTGATAAAATATCCTCAAAAGATTATAACAGCAATAGTGAACGGGGGGGGGGGGAAGTGTTAGTGGCTATAGTGTGACTGAATTGCTGCGTTTGAAAAATTGGTCATTCCCTGGCGGTTCATAACCGATTTTCCACCAGTCAAAAAGCAAGTTGTGCTCTGTTAGGTTTATTGTACAAGGCAATAAAAATATTGGCCAGGTTAAATTGTCAGCATGTTACGACATTAACTACTCTTTTACTGTGCTTAATTTTTTAAGCGTTACTATGATTCATTACTACAGAATGAAAAACTAGGCTCTGCACATTAGCAAGCATTTCAAGAGAGTAAAAACTGAGGTGGGGGGCGAAGGGAAGCAAAATTAAATTTCACTTCATAGCTGGGGTTTTTTTTTAATCTTTATTTAAAATGTAACCAAATTTCTAAGAGTACTATAGTGTTCTTGGGCCTTTCATTGGCAAGTTTGGCTTCCAATGTATGCATTATGAATGTAACGTCTGGTGAAACCATTGGAGCCAAGTATTTATCTGCCTTTCCCTTTAGAAACCCCTTTCCGATCATGTACATTAAACTTGCCCATTGAAATTTAAAACTTTAAGAATGCACGATGAGAGGACATCCTTACACAGGTTGGCTAGTCCGGTGTTTTATCTAGACCACTATCTTCAACCGCAATCTATACAGGAAATGTATAATCAGCACACAGCTATTATGATATTCCATTTCTTGCCTTGCATTTTACAGCACCCAACGAGCCAAGCGTTTAGGGCACACAACAGATAGCAATGGCCTGGATTTGGCATTCTTAGCACACAATATATGACAAAAGAAAACCTGAAAACCACACACCTTTCTCCCAGTACACCCATTCCCCAGAAAGTGTGTGACTACTCACAGAAAACTGGTTTTCTTTTTCTTCTTCATGCAATAACTACCACAAGCAATCTCATGAATGGGTATCTTGCAAGCTCAATTGACAGCAACTGTAGAATGGAGTATCTTTCCTATCTTGTCCATCAAATAGCTTGGGAAAAGATTCTAACATCTATAGTGCTGCTGACTTAAATACTTTTGTGCACTGCTTTCCAGGTGAATTAGGGACGTGCACCTAAGAAACCATGGCATAATCCACCAGTGCCTTGAATAGTAAATGATGCCAAAAGTGCTCAGGCTCCCTTCACTTAGAAGTCATAAACCAAGTCGCACAACTGAAAAGACAAAACTAGGAGTCCCATCACTTCTCCCACATGTGCTCTGTGATGTTGTGCCACAGCTGCACATAACTAGTGGTAGCTGTACTCTGGAACTACAACCAGATTTCAATGTAACCCAAATACAGGATTTCCTCAAGGTCTGTTTTTCAAGATTTCTACACAAAACAATGCATATGTCTAAACTACAGATCTAATTCTTTGACCTTGGGCTTGTTTATATTAAATTATTGTGAAGATATATTAAATCCTGCAGATTTCTAGGTTAATTTGCATACTTTGCTTTAAAAAGGCAATATGCAGTCCTACTAATCTTGATATACATTGACACCACATACCATGTCATCATAATCATTTCTATGCAACTAAACTGCATTTTATAAATCTACAACAATCCTATAAAGGCAAATAAAGGATAACTTGGAAGCAGTTCACCTGGCAAAGCAGAGCTGCAGAACAGGAGGGTTAGGGCGAGATGGCAGGGAGGTCTGTGTGGACACACAGCGGAGCCAATCCAGAGTTCCTGCCCATGTTCCTATGTCAACCTCCCGGCTACTTCCCCTTCTCAGTAAGTTGCAGTGATGCACCTTCTGGGAAGCTAGCATTGCACCTCTGTTTTCCGATGGGAGCCGCTTCTAACCCCAGCTATTATCTATTGATACCGGTAACTCATAGCAGAACTGGAAACACTGCACGGGGAAGTTAAGGCTGCGTTTTCTAACATGAATCCATAACTTCACTCTGGGTGGCAAAAGCACTGTTGGGGCAATACTTGATTTGCCAGTCTGAAACATTTCTTCTTCTTCTGGAGCATGTGTTAGACTTATGTCAAATGACAACTGGTGGAAAGGTTGGAACATAAAATGACAGATGTTCAAACTTCAGAGTAACTAGGAGATATCGTAGTGCCTAAACCAGCTGTTAGGAACTTGAGGAACAGATATAAAAATAACTTAGGGAAGGGTACCAGAGAAAAAAACTAAAGACCCTCACATGTTTTAAGAGAAGTGGAAGTGTGAAGGTGCTGTAAGCCCAACTGTCCCACTGAGGCCCACCTTTAGCTACTTGTGAGTTGGTGAGGCCCCAAGGTGCTCATTAGTTGGTGTGGCTGAATGTCCCAGAGGATCATAGGGTAGGAGTATATCTGATAAAGAGCAGGAGCCATCTCTTATTTCGGGGATTCCTGCCAGGAAGTTTAAGCAGGAAGTAGTCCTGCAGAAGTGGTTCATGGATCTTGCCAAATGGAACCTTGTCCCGTCCTCCACAGTTGAATAGGTAACATTGTATGTGCAAACCTGAGCTTCCAGCTGTCCACTCAAGTCTTAGAGCTTTCCACTTGTATGCACAGGTGTTAGTGCATGAAATGAGCTATGCAAATCCACACAGGCACCACTGAACAATGACATCGGAGCAATGAAAAATCTTTATAGCACACAAAGTGCATTCCTTTCTCTGCATTTAAGGTAGAGCCCCTTAATCTACTTAATCTTTCAATCATTTTATTCTGAGGTAAACATTTAAGTTATTGGGATCCAAGCATGTATAACTGCAATTCTATACGTTGTCTGAAACTTCAAAGCTTTTTAAAAAAAGAGAATGGAAATCTAGCATATTTAATGGCAGATGTTATGCTGAAGTTTGGACTACTTCTTGATGCTAGACTAGATATTTAAACAACAGGAGGGAAAGACTTATTTATTTTCTTTAAGGCCACACTTTTCAAAAACAACAATACTACACACTCCCAGCAATCTCCTCTCTCATGCATAGTGTCTACCTTCGTATTTTTCAAATTGTTTATCTCCATAGAGTGGGAGGTGCAACGCCTAGAATGATGAATGGGGAATCGCTCATTAAGCTACAGTTTACTGTTGACCTTCCGACAGTACATGAAATTACAGACTTGCAATACAACATTGAATTCAGACAGAATCAATGGAATGCTACTACTGCGATTCAAGGGAATTGCCAAGTGACATGCCCTCTGCCATTCAATTCAGTGGAGGAGACTTTGCCCAAAGAAGTAACAATGAAGTTCCAATGCACCTATCCAAAATATGAAATACCTCTTTGGGAAACTTTATTGGAAATGTTTAAGTATTTGAAAAGTATCTTGGGTAAGACACAAACCAGATATCCATCAACAAAAAGAAGAAAAAATACAATTTAGTATACAATCACAATATAGTAGCTACTAAAAAAACACACCACATACCCTGATAGCACAACAATCAAAGATGTCAGTTAAAACTGGTACTTTTGCAAATGAGAAGGCATAGTTCCCAGCCATGGTCTGAGTCATATTTCTGCTAAGGATGTGCATGCAGTTCACCTTTTCTTAAATTGCTTGCAAAATATCATGTAATTTGTTATTTCATGCCCTCATCGAAGCAAATGCACATTCAGCAAGATTCTGTAAGCATTAGCAGGATTACAGTAATCTGGACCAGATCATTTCTGATTTATTTTTTATTTTTTTTGGAAAAACTTTTCTTGTGACAACAAATCCTGCTATGTTAGCTTCGCTTTACACAAGTAACTGCCTTTCTACATACACATATATCCTAAGTCTGTAGTAAGTGCACAGGAACACAAGAGCATCAAAATTACAAAAGAGCTGTAAATATGGACAGGCTCAATAATTTACGGAATGCAAAATGAACCAAGCATGATTACATCATGAATTACAACTGTATTGCCTGTTTGAAATTGTGTGAGGAGTGGCACAATTGTGTGGGCATATAGACAGGGCAACAGTTATAACAGCTCCCCATTCCATGTGTTTGCAGCTCACAACACTGCACAAAACAATTCAGTGCATTTATTTATTTAGCCTATGTAACTGACCAGCATAGATTTAAAGAGTGCAGAAGCAGCCAAAGTAATATATGATAAGCTAATTATTTCAAATTCAAAACCCCCATCCAATTGAAGATTCCCACCTTTACCCTTAAAAGTTCATTAATGTGCCTTGTGTTTGAAGGCTTTTTATGCAATACTTTCTTGGTATTTAATTTTTTTCTGAGGAACCCAACAGATTCATGCATCCACTTGGGTTTCTTAGGTTGCTTCTCCCTGCCAAAAATTTCCCAAAGTTCAGCTCAGTAGTGGGAGGCAAGCAAAATGGGGAACGGATCATTATTGTACCCTGGATTTTTTTGTGCAAAGCATGTTTACAGGATTGTGCCCACTGTATTTGAATAATCTATATATACTATGGCAGCAAAACAACAGCATTTTCATGATTTCTTTAATCAATATTCAGTTCGATTCTGAACATGTAATAGAAGCACAGCACAAAAAGTTTAAGGTCATGAAGACCATTTTCAATTCTAATGGATTTCTTTTTTAATATATGAAAAAATTAACTATATTTTGTAGAGTCATTACATTTTGTTGAGCTCTGGGAAAAATATGCCAATTTAGAAACTTCATTTATTCAAACGATAATAAAAGCAGGAGGGTTGTCATTTTGACAGAGGGGAAAAAACTTGCTCTTTTTACTGTTATCTGTTTTGCTGTAAGGTTAATGCTTTATATTTTATATTTAAATTAATTCTGATTTCTTTCATAATAGGAAGCTTACTATGTGATGGAATTAGTGAGAAGATGGGAGAAAGAAGGAGGGATGGAAAGGGATGGGGAGAGATCAATTAAATATTTTTTTCCCTTCAAAAATCAGATATGCACATATTTTAGTTTAGTTTGGAGAGTAAATGCAGCTTTTAATGTGGATCGAAAAAATAAGCTAGTATGATGAATAAATAAGGCTAATTCTGTTATTAGTGAAGGGCTGCTTCCTGTTTAAAACAACACCACTTTTATTTTCTCTCCAGCTCTGTAATAGAATCCAGTTAGCGAAGGAATAAATGAATGGGCACCATGGCTCACGCCCCAGATTTCAGAACCAGCCAAGGACTATAATCCACAGCAGTTGAAGGTGGTTTTCGCTTTACACTATGAACATGAGTGCAAAGGATACCCAACCTTAAAGGGGAACCTTGGCAGCATGCAGCGCTGACAGTTGTCAATGCTGCACGTGCATTATAATGACAAACAAACATAGGCAGCATTCTGTGTTTATTATGGAGAAATCCAGACATTTAATGTGCTGCCCGCTTTTCACAAGTGACAATGCTCCACATGTGATTTTCATTTAAATGATGGTCGAAATACATTGTGAGAATAAGACCTAAGTTTTAAGGAAAATTAGATTACTATCAATGAGACTCATGTGAATGTGCTTTGCATTTGAGCATATATGACACAGTATTCTACATATTCGAATTATTTTACTGTTTAGTTCTGTTGTGTGTTTACTTGGAAGTAAACCCCATGGTGTTCATTAGGTCACACTCTCAGATAATTGTAGGCAGGTCCAGGGGGCTCCTGCCAATGGGCCCCCCTACTGGAGTGTGGGACTTTGGCAGGTGCCTTGACGATGCCAACCTTGAGTGCCATCTTCCTTTGAACCTCTCCACTGGCCTTACTTTTTATCACATGCATATTGAAATATTAATTGTCTAATGATACTGATGATATAATGTCAACTGTCTTACTAATGTCCTTGCCTTTTGCCATTGGACAAATCATATTTTCCATTAGGTTCCCATTTCTTTCATGGAGTCTGCAATGCACAAAGTACAAAGATAACTTTCTTTACTAGAGAGTCCCAACAAGTTCCTCTAGCTGCACACTGATTCATGTTGAATGAGCCTATCTTCTGAAGGGTGTGTCCAATATTATTCAAATTCAAAGCATGAATGAACCTAAGTGAGCCATGTCTGTTGATTTCAATGGGTTTGTTCAGGGTATGACTAATGTTGGATGCAACACTGAATTGTCTTAATGAAATCTATTTTCTAAAACCAGGGTTTTACAGAATATTCTCCAGCTTCAATTTGTAGTTCAAACATAGTGCTGTAGGGTGGTGAAGCAATAATATTTCCTAGAGAAATATGTGTGGGCCATAGCTTTACCCCAGGTTCTTACAAATCCTGGAACCAACACTGATGACAACTGTAAGAAATCAGAAAGGAAGCAGCATTTTCTGATATTGGACACAGAGAACCCAAAACAAGAGCATTGTAGCTATTTTATGAGATAAATGAATAGGCAACAATACTGAGAGAAATGGAAACTCAAACTTCTTTTGTAGTTGAAAAATATGGTCCTACTCAATTTAGGGGAGGGGGAGTAAAATGATAGAGGACTTTATCACTAGTTGTCCATCTTCTACAGTATTCCACATATTGTTACAGTACTTAGGTAAAGGTAAAGGGACCCCTGACCATTAGGTCCAGTCGCGGATGACTCTGGGGTTGTGGCACTCATCTCACTTTACTGGCCAAGGGAGCCGGAGTACAGCTTCCGGGTCATGTGGCCAGCATGACTAAGCCGCTTCTGGCGAACCAGAGCAGTGCACGGAAATGCCATTTACCTTCCCGCCGGAGCGGTACCTATTTATCTACTTTCACTTTGACGTGCTTTCAAACTGCTAGGTTGGCAGGAGGAGGGACCGAACAACGGGAGCTCACCTCGTCGCAGGGATTCGAACCGCCGACCTTCTGATCAGCAAGCCCTAGGCTCTGTGGTGTAACCCACAGCGCCACCCGTGTCCATTACAGTACTTACAAGGCTGCTAAAAACACATTCAAATGTTTGTTCACAAAATAACTGAATTCAAATGGAAAATGAACCCAGCTAAATCATACCCCCTTGAGCACATGTGACGGAGGGCATCTTGGCTGTGAGCTTTGGAAAGCCTACTCCCTAACTTGCAGGCTTTTTACACCTGGTCTGGGAAGGGAGGGCCCTCCAGCTACAAAAGCTGAGGTGACTGAACTACCATTATAGTAATAGTGGGGGGGCAGCACGCACAGTCGACAGGTGGAAGCTGGGCACCCACTGCAAAAATTTTGTGGGTGCCGGGCCCTTGGGCCTCCTGGAGATGGCACCAGTGAACATGAGAACAAGCCTTTCCTGTGATGACTCCCCATTTGTGGAATGCTCTCCCCGAGGAGTCTTACTTAGCACCTTCCATTACATATATTTAGGTACCAGGTGAAAACATCTCTCTATAACCAGGCCTTTGGCTGATTAGCATTCAATGGTCTTTTAAGTGTTTGTGGAAGGTGCATTATTGTGTGTTTTTCTTTTATTATGAATTTTGTGTTGTCATTTTGTTTTGTTTTTATGTTGTGAACTTCAGATGAAGGGTGGTATACAAATCTAATTATTATTTAATAATAATATACATACCAAGCTTGGTGCATTTCATTACATTTATGGTATGTGTCCAACTGTGATATACATACAAATCCTGAATATCTTATAAAATACTTCATGAATAGGCAGCTTTGGTTAAAAGTTCTGGAAGTACATCTTGTCTTTCTTAAGAAAGTGCTATAGGATTTTATGTTATACACCATCTGCTTGGTTTGCCTGGGGCTAGAGATTCCACTTGGTATTCTCTGTTTCTCAGCTCATAATGTCTTAAAAGAAGCCACCAAAGTTTCTGAGATTCAGATGGATAGTTTGTAGAGAAGACGTATCTCTTTCTTCCCACTGAAGGCTGAATATCTACAGATGTGCATCTTCGAAGAATGTTATAATAAGAGAATGTGGATACCAGCTGTGGGACTGCTGTTCAGGACAAGCATTTAATTTTCTTTTATTACATACTAACTGGACTGAGAACTAAGAAAGAAAAGTGAAAAGGCTTATCCTGAAATGTTAAGTGCACAGGACGGTCTAATTGGTGTTGCACACGTTTTAAAAGATATTCTGGGACACTTATGCTATTTTAAGAAATGAGATTGAACCAAG
>JAWWNH010000145.1:2342500-2465000 GCA_034641385.1 Darevskia mixta | reverse complement strand
CTCAACTGGACGGGCAGCTGGCTTCTCGCAAGACTTCCTATTCAGGTTGGGAATTTACTATGAAAGCCCTTCCTGGCTTTAACACTTGGTGTACTCTGACTTTTAGCTTGCCTTTCTGACTCTGGCATCTCACTCCCGGACAGCTTGTGCACATTTTGAACTATCCTATGGGAAGAAAGTAAACCAAAGCCTCATGAGAAGCTTGGTAGAAGACGCAGCAGCTAGTGTTGTTTAGCTCCATCATTAGACAAATTCATGGATGGTTCCTGGTGTGGATCAAAGTTTTTCTCCTTGTCTCATTATGCTAGAACTCAGATACCTTCAATGAAGCTGAATGTTGGAAGATTCAGGAAACAGTTAAAATAAAGTTCTCTTTACACAGCTTGCAGTTAAACTATGGAACTTGCTCCCACAGTTGACGGTGATGGCCACCAACACGAATGGCTTTAAAAAAGGATTAGACAAAATTCATGCAGGATAATGATGGCTACTAGCCATGATGGTTATGTTCTCCATTGACTGTCAAGAGCAGTATGGTTTTGAATATCAGCTGCTAGAAAGGGGGAGAACATTGTTGCCCTCAGGTCCTACTTGTCGGTTTGCCACAATACCACAGGCATCTGGTTGGCCACTATAGGAATAGGATGCTGGACTAGATGGGCCACTGGCCTGATTCAGCAGGCTCTTAATGTTCCTATTCTGTGTTAAGAGTGTGAGTTGTAAGTTGGGAAGGTAAGTTAGGCCTTCTCCACACTTACCTTTTGCCTCCACTCTTTCCAGACACAGGTCCACACTTAAAAGCTCCATGTCCAAGTGGTTTTTTATTGCCCCAGAGCTTCACCCACCCCCAACCCCCCACCACTGCTCTTTAGCACTCTATTGGAGCAAGCGTCAATTCAGGTTTTCTTCAGATTGCCACGGGCACCAATTAAGCTTTAAAGAGCAGGTTTTTGTGATGAAAGCTCCAGAGCAAAAGAAAAAGAAAAAAAAGAGCAGCACTCAGACACAAAACCTTAAAGCGCAGACCATGCCTGGAAAGAGTGGAGAAAATGAAAGTGTGGATAATCCCTAATACTCATCTACTTATAGAAGACTTGCAAGCACTACTCAGATAGTATATGTGAAACAATGCAAGGTATTATGCAGCTAGCGGAAAGCAAAATTTAAACTCGAGAGACTTGGGGTTCTGCCATGAACCCTGAGCAGTCTCTCTCTTACCATAACCTACCTCACAGGTTTGGTGTGTGCATGATATAGGAAATAAATCCTATGTTCACTGGCATGAGTTCCTTGGAGAAAGGAGGTGCTAAACAAATAAATACTAAATAAAAGTATTACTACACACAGGTAAAAAAAGAAAAGAAAAAAGAACACATATCAAATTCTTAGTTTGAAAATGAAATACCGGGTACTGAGCAGGTTAAACTTGCAAGATTGACAGGGATAGGTAAAAATAAATCACTCAAGATCCCAGTGACCTTGATACCTGAAAAGGGCAGCAACTTTTTTGAAAGTATACGTGGTCCTTCCACATGTCCCCTAACTTTTTTTAGCATATACCCATAACTCACCTGCAGACATATACATCTTGCCCATCAGGTAGGCAAAATAACAGAAAATCTTTTTAAAGCAGCTGCGAAAGAAGATTGGCAGTTTTATGAAAATAACTGTCAAATTTTTGCATTAAGAGAAGTGTTCTCTTTTAAGATAAGGTTTGAAAGTAATAATAGATTAAATGGTGTGATTAATCCATCACTTAATTACCTGCAGATTAAAGGTGTAGATTTTTAACTAGCTCTGTCCCCTATATAAAGAGTGCATGGAACAAGCTTCTTATCGGGCAACCCATGTGATACTTTTGATGCAAGTGATGGCTGCAGCATCTATTTAGCTAATTTAAGTATATGCAAAAGGACTTTCATTTCCTTTTTTTCCTAAAGCACTTTTTAATCTGTGTTGCACATAAGGATCTCTCCCATTGCTCTTCCTTGGATTGTATCTACAAATACTCCCCCCCCCCCGAACATCTCTCACATGCTTAGAGCTCACAAGGAGAAACTGGTGACGGGGAACAAGGAGGGGGGAAAGCACTTTGCACAGGAAGGGAACATGTTTCACTAAGAGTCTGTCTCCACAACACTCAGGGAACTTTCACATTGCTGACCCTTCTCTGCTTAGTACTCCAACAACTACCTTGCCTTGGGACTCTGGACACAAACAAAACCCACTGCAGATACCAAGATACAACATAGTGTTATAAGTAGGGGGGAAGACCCCCTAAACCCAATAAATAAATGAATGTCAGAATCTAGCTAATATTTGGAATAGAATAGGGAAATGCACCACTGCAGAACTGTGCAAGATAAGGAATCCCTGGGCCAGTTCATGCAAAACCAGCCTGGCCAGGCTAGTTAAGCACAGAGCATTTAAGAAACCATACTGGCTAATTCACAGTGGAAACATGACCCTAGAATCTTGCTACCACTCGACAGAGATTGGGATGGCGTGTAACAATAGATGAGCAAGGGAAGGGAAAACATGTACCATGAGATATAACTGTTGAATTTTCTCCCCCATATCTCTCCAACCCACGCTCAGCTTGCCTGAATTGCATTGTTCCAACATAGGTCTTCCTCCCCCACCATGACAATGGTGGGGAGCAGTGTCCCCACACATAGTGGAGACACTCATCACTGCACACAAGTAAACTCTCTGTTGGCAAAGGCAAGGCACTCTGCTCTAGCCACTGCCCAAGTTATCCAACACTCATGAGCTCATTTTTTATCATAGCTTGGGTGCATGGAACAGATCAAGGTCACATGGACAGCTAGTGCAGTGTGATGGTGAAATGTTGGGCTAGAACCTGGGAAACTTCAAATCCTCATCAATGAAGCTCAATGTGAATGGCCCAATATCACCCAGTATCTCATTACCAGAGATAATGGAGTACTGAACCTCTACCGTTTGAAGCTTCTCAAAGACAGGCTTTAGGAAGATCGAACCAAACAAATTTCCAGACATGTGTTTGGAAGATAAAGGGGGAGGGAGGGAGGGAGAGAGAGAGGGAGAGAAATCATACCATACAGACATTCATTAGTATAGTGACTGTAACAGTTTAACTAAGAGCGATCACAAATTAAATTTTGTATTTCCCCCCTGTATCCTATAATGTGCAACTTGAGTTCACATATGGATTTCAGTTGGAAGATAAGTGCATGCAGTATCCTTCCTTACAAATGCTCAGCAGCTAAATGGATGTGTGTGCTTCCCTTTGTCTGGCTGTTCCTTCCCAGTGGGGTTTGGCTAGTAAGGATTAGCTAGCGATTGGCTAATCTTGTGCATGATTGGGTGTTAAGGTCATGGAAAATCTGGCTGAATTCCATTAGAATGAAAGGGATAATGACTCAAAACAAGGCCTTTATATAAAAAAAAAGAAAAGAAAGAAAGAAAATCTCAAAGCTGTGATTTATGCAACTCTCTCCAGTCAACACATGTCCTACTTATACTGAAATTAAAGTGAAGAGCCATGGATTTCAATAAAGAACGTAAATATACACTGTTGCTTTTATCCAGTTCTCCCATGCACAAATGGTGGTTATAAACAACAAGAGGGTTTTCTCTGATCACTGACTTGATGCATTCCTGTTTTTGTTGGTTAAGTTCATTGTTATATCTATATAGATAGATATAGATGCGCACGCACACACATGCACACGAACACGCGCACACACATTTATACATTTATGAGAGTTTCTTCTCCCAGGGTATCATTCATTCGTTTCCCTGACACTTTAATTATGAGTAAGATCAAACCACATTTTAGTGCCGCTTGTGTTAGTGTGTAAGAGTTTAAACACAAATATAACTCTGCCACTTAAATCAATTAGACTTTTAAAGGTGAATTGGATACTTTCTGGATCATGTCCACTTAAAGTAGTAGAAGCAATGGGAGTAGAAAGATAAAAAATATATTATACATTGAAGTCCACTAACAAACTGCTTTTCTTGCACTAAATCTGTTTTTTCCTCTACCGAAATGCCATTGATTTAAGTGCCAGAAGGCCAAGGTGAATCAATTGCAGCCTTAATGTGTGCAACATGGTATAAAAAAATCTCTTATTCATTCTTCCAGCTACCATGGGAGACTTTAATATTTTTCTGCTTTGAAAGTGAATTATGTCGGCCAATAAGTTCATTCACAAAGCTAGGATCTGAACCCAGATCTCCCACTCCCAAGTTCAAGTCCAATACTCTGGGATGAGCTGTGTGTCATCCCCAAATATATCAAGTAAGATATTTATGTTTTCTATCTTCAAGTCCATGGTTAGTATCTTTGCTGGATGTTCTTAATGCAGAAAACAGACGACACCTGATCTATTCCACAAAGTGATTCCCATCTAGAATATAATTACTCTCCAGTTAGATTTGTGTGCACAAGACATCGTCACATTTAGAACACAAGAGCAGTGGCCTTGCTGAGACTGGTTCACTGTTTTTCAGATTTCATTCCAATTTACTGTCCCTCTTTTATACTGCACTCCCAACCAATGAACTTACTACTGATTAGTTACATGTAAATCTTGGTTTGGGGCCACTATAAAAGCAGTTTCTTTATGGTCTGAAAGATGAAAAGAAGTTGAGATAACTTCACAGAACCCCCTGTGCACACTACATTCTCTCCCAACCTTTCAGTTTATATAAAACAAAATTTATAGACAGAACCACACATGAAGCACACACTGAGCCATGAAACCAATCAATATAAAAGATAGTTGTGGACCCACTCACAGCACCCCCAACCCCAGTGAACGAAGGCCAAAGGCAACAATAGATGTAAACAAACTGGACAAAACAACATTCTGAGATTTCAAACTGGCCACAACTTTTATTGATTACAGATGTAGGTAGGGTTTTGGCTCAGGCATTGGGTGTATACTGTATATCCATTCTCAGCCTCCAGAGCCTCCTCTGCAACCAGCCAGGGAAAGCAGCAAACGACTGGCCATTATGAGGAGGTGTATCACCCCATGGGGAGTTGAGGGGTGGCTGTGACAGGTCACAACCGCCACCCACTCCAGGGTTGGGTAAGAGGCCATTTTAAACAGATATTACTATTACAGTGGACTTATAACATGTTTAATGGCATCTCTTGGGTCAGAAACACAGCTTTCTCCAATTTAATATTGGTTGCTCTAGGTTCTTAAAATGTGGAGCAGAACCTCAAAGGGGAGGCCATAGAAGTCTAGTAGGGGGATTATGAATGCTGGGACTCAGTGATCTGGGCAGAAGTACTGAAGGACAATGGCTATGGCTCTTCTCTGAGATGTGGGAGGAGAGTTGGGAAATAGCTGCTCAATTGCAGTCCTTCAAGAAAGTGCTTTGAGTTCACAGGAGGTCCTTGTTGCTTGACAAGAGACTGAGAGTAAGGGAGGGTAAGCGGGAAATGGACTTTTATATCCATTTGTCATGAACTACACATATCCTCACATACAGCAACATCATGTATTCTGCTGTACCCAATAATCTCCTTGCTGAAACAGATTATTCAAAAGATCCTGAAAGGTACAATAAGCTTAAAGTTAAAAATAAAAAGTTTGAGGAGCATTTGTTGTATGAATTGACTGTTCGCTCAAGTTACTGACATGTTTAATAGGGTTGCTAGTAAGGGAGCTTAATGGGGTTGCTAGTAAGGGAGCTTTAATGCCCCCTGGCAACTGCTGCTGGTTGTTGTTTTTAAGACTGTAACACACCAGAATGATGCATTCCTAGATCCACTGAGATAAAGTGGATGAGTTTAGTATTCAAACCTGCAGGGGGAGAAACAAATACACCAACTTTCTCTGCTCCACTGTCCTATATAAGTAGAAACGCAAGGCTCTATCCATGTCTAGATTGTGCCAGCCATGTATCTTGGAGTGAACCAACTTGGGACAGAAGGACAGTAGAGAAACTTCATTATAATTAATTAATTAACATCCCACTCTTCCCTCCTAAGTAGCCTATGGGGGGAAACATAAATATATATATATATGCTTAAATAGCACAATTTAGAATAGAAAAAATATCTAAAACAGTCAAAAACAACTTAAAAACATCTTAGAACCATTTAGAACATCTAAAAATGTTTTAAAGCAGCCACATACTCACAGTGTTATGTATTTCGCATTATCTATCAGCCATTAATTGCCTGGATAAACAGTGTCTTCTGAAATAAAAGTGTCTTCTGAAAGTCAGTAATGAGGGAGACTCGTGCACCTCACCAGGGAGAGCATTCTACAAATGGGGAACCACCCCCAAGAAGACCTTGTAATGCCTTAAGGCAAATCTGACGGCAGCCAGAGGCAGAAGCACCAACAGGTCTCCCCTGCTAACTGTAGGATCCCAAGAAGATTGGTATTGAGGGAGGCAGTCCTTTAGGTACTTCAGTCCCAAGCTTTGTAGAGTAGTACAGTGGTACCTCGGGTTACATACGCTTCAGGTTACAGACGCTTCAGGTTACAGACTCTGCTAACCCAGAAAAATTACCTCAGGTTAAGAACTTTGCTTCAGGATGAGAACAGAAATCGGGCAGCAGCGGCGCAGCGGCAGGCCCCATTAGCTAAAGTGGTGCTTCAGGTTAAGAAAGTTTTCAGGTTAAGAACGAACCTCCGGAACGAATTAAGTACGTAACCAGAGGTACCACTGTACTAACATCTTGCATTGGGCTTGGTAGCTTACTGGCAGCCAGTGCAGAGTTCTCAGTGCATTTACAGTACAAATAAATGTGCCTATACAGAACACATTGAAATGCAGAAGTTTCCCTCCATATTTCTCAAATGCATCCTTGTAGATGAAACTCGCCTGTAATTCTCTCCCCAGCACCTTACATACCATATATAACCCAATCTGAGTTAAATGCAACTTGAATCGTACGTATGGAAATTGTGTTTATGTGAGCATATTTGACATAAATAAAAATGAAAAAGTGCTAATGCACCTATCAGTCTTTGAATGCACCATAAGATACTCAAGCTAAGGCAGCTCATGTGGGGCAGCAACTGGCAAACATTTCCAGTGATTACATTTTGAAAATCACAAAAAGGTAACCTTTTGGTTACGTTGAATATTAGGGACATCTGACAGAACTACATTTTTAAAATAAATCTAAAGCAAGGGGGCAAAACTATTTATCCTGTAAAAATCTTTCTGGATTCTGCATAACCAAAATCCCTCAGCAAGCATTTGACTAGGGGACATGCTAAAAATAATGATGCATCTCCTACCTGGGACTAGAAGGAATTATCACACCAAATGTCTATTGGAATGTAGTGGTTCTTTTCAAATGGACACTGAAATACAGTCAAGGGTTATTGGTTGATTATATTGTAGTTTTTAGGGATCTACCTTCAAACAGCTTTGATGTCCTTCTACATAACCACTGAGATGCACTGAGATAGGTGGGAAGGCTGAATAACTGTTTGTATGAAACACCAGGAGACCCACAAATAGTCACAGGAACCAAACTAGGAGATGTCCTCAAAGCCCCTGACAATGTCTTGGTGTTTAAGGCCACTCCCAATCTCCTACAAAACAGCAAGTTGTCTCCATTGTAGCCCTAAGTTCAAGTCACTTAGTGGTATACATGTTGTGCTAGTGGAAAACACAAGTACATTGCCAAAGATAGTTGTGCAATGGACTGCACAGTAAGAACCAGCTGTTGAACAACAAGCATCTGCTAGCAGAACTGTTGTATTGGATTCTTCTGTTGCACAACCTTTAAACTGCCATCTGCTAGCACAAAAGCTCTTGCACTAGTGGACAAATAATGTTGCACTAGTGGACAAAGAAACAAGATTTTCTTTCCAAGTACCACAGATTAAAACAATAATAATAATTGCTCTTTTTTATACATTTCCATGCAGAAAGCACATAACACCAGGACACAGAGAATCGTCATACAATAAAAACAGAATGGCAAACTTAGTATGCAAGGGAGCAACAAGTAATCACACAGGTGATAAATATACAGAACCACAATTTCGCGACGTACTGCAGATCACATAACATCTATCAAACACTAAAATAACAGGTGTCTTGGTAGTAAGTCTGCCACAGAAATATTTTGGAATATGTCTAGGCAGTCTGTGGGAACCAATAGAAGCCCCCCAGTCAGTCATAGATACAGCCAAGGCATGACCTCTCCAAACCCTAGTGGGAGCCTTAATATTTAAAATCCATTCACTTCCCTCTTTGGCCATATTAGTACCTCTTGGCACTCATACAGTGTTTCTGCTGAGCATTCACATAGTGCTGCAGGTGCATTATTACTATCCAATATTATGGCTATGTACACACCATACATTTAAAGCGAACACACACAATTGTTGGAAGCCGCCCAGAGTGGTTGGGGGGACCCGGCTAGATGGGCGGGGTACAAATAATAAATTATTATTATTATTAATTATAATTATACCCTGGGAAATAAACAACAACACAGAGCTACAATTCCCAGCAACCATAACAAACTACTGTTCCCAAGATTCTTTACGGGAGGGTGCTTTAAAAGTGAAAGGCTGAGAGACCTGCTTAAACCATTTGAGTTACACAACCAGGCAAACTTCACTCTTCTTCCACCATACTGCACAGAGCAATCCAATCACACAGCCTGGGTCTATTTAGCCTTTCAACTCCATATTGAAGTTGCCTTTCATCTACGTTCATGGAATTGTGAGACTACTGGGCAGCCGCAATTTCCTTCTACCCCATAACACCCTCATTTTACTTCCCTCCATCCTATCCATTCCCTCTCGCCTACCAACAGGATTTAGTATTCCTCTTTGGGAAACTGCTATAAAGCATCATTTGCTGACTGTTGAGCACATTCAGGTGAACTAACCTCTGTGATGGCACACTGGTGCCCACTTCATTCCTTCTCATTTGTTTCCATATTTGATAAGCAGCACAAACACATCCATCTTACTGTATTCATTCATCCTGTTAGGAGGAGCATATACCTGCACTATTACTCTGAGACTGATAGATAGAACCATTAGCATAAAAAGGGAAGCAGATGATAAAAATGATGCAAAGAGTCTCGTAAAATAAGAAACAACACTCAACATTGGATACTAAACATTAGCACCAAAGATAAGTGAGTTATTAGCCATTGATTATTCCAGAGATAAATGAGATGGTGAAACAGCAGAGGTAAAAACCACTATTTGTGTTCTCTTCCTGATAGGCAGTTAACTGAATCTCACAGCATCCCTTCCTTTCTCTGATGGTTATCTTTTGCCTCTACCTTTCCTTTGTTGCCACTCTCTGTGTTAGTATGGAGCTTATAGTCTCCTTGGAGCAGAGACCTGCCTTCTTTATGTTGTTTTGAAAAGGACCATATACATTGATGGTGCAGTACAAATAATATGTATCTGCAACCAGTGCAGCCGTCTACATTAGGATTTCTGAATAGCCTAATCCTGTCATCAGTTACAAGACCAAGAGAAAACAGCCCAAGGGCATGACACCCGTGTAGCAAAATATCTAGGATGTTATTCAGGAGAGTGCAACTGTAGAGCCTCTACAGTAGAGGGGCCTTGGCAAAGGCAGAGAGCAGGAATACTCAACAAAATCCCATCCATGAATATAGGGCCACAGACTGTTACATTGCACTGATACAATGTTGCATGTTTTATCCACAAAACTCAATGGAGGAGACCACAAGCCCTGTGGATGCCTATGTGATGGAACAGTTCCAGATCTAGCCCTTCTTGGCAAAGGTGGATTCGAGTTATTTCAGGTGCTGTCTCCACCTGGTGCCTTCTCTATTGTTATTGCTGGCTAGTGTGCAAGACCGAAATTGGCACAAGGAGGTGGTGAACTTTCTTTCAAAAGCATCAAGGATGACAATAATGCAGCATTGGAAGTCCTAGGCAGGTCCCACAACTGGACAGTAGAAAAAAAACACGTTTGGAAGATGGTTTCGTGGGAAACATTGGCACATCACAGACCGCCCAGAGGGAGTACAAAAAGCGACAACTTTATTGAAAGGTGGATTCTTTTCTTTGATTATATATAATAGGCATATTCTTACTTTGACCTGCACAGATCGTTTGGGAAGCTGAACTAGATGACCCTTTGGGTCCCTTCTAACTCTACAATTCTACAATTTTATGATCTTCTGAAGTTAGATTTCTGAGGACCTTTCTATGTTGTATGTGAGGGAATCAGTCCTGTATTGCAATGTTTTAAATGTGGGAACAAGTTGTTTTTGAACTTTTTTTCTTTGATGTTGTTGTATACTACCAGTTTTTTTCTTCTTCCCAAAACAAAACCAATGGGGTCAATGGCATTCATGAAAACAAAGCCACACAAAGCTGCATAATGTACTGTGATAGAAGCATTGGTGAAGAAGCATCCATTGCAGGCTCCCGTTGGGGTTGGCCTCCTAATAGTGAACAATATTGCTACCAGAAGATGATGTGGCTAGTCTCCTTTACTGCCTAGCCTAAAGCAAGCAAAGAGGTGCTTCTGAGGAAAGTAGGAGCAGATTCAGAGAAGTCCATGGCATGTTTGACAAAGAGATGCTGAAGAACACTACCCTAGTCATAGCAGATGTGAGAAAGATGAAGCTTCTGGTACACTATGGGTTGATTTACTGCTACACTGCAGCAAGGAAATCCTGAAACTTGAATGTAACCCAGTGGTACTAAACCGGCTCACCTTTTATGGAAGTGAGCGCACCAGCAACTTTTGCCAACATTAGTGCTGCTCTTTTTATACATGGCACTAATTAAAATCCCCATAATAAAAGCTATTCTCCCAGCTGCTATGAGAACTGTAAGTAGGCTGTGGGGGTACAGTATAACAAAACACATTTGCCAGCCAGACTGCAGCTTGAAAAGATGGTATGTTTAGTTTACTTAAACACTGAGCATGACAATTTTCTTTAAAACTGAAGAACAAATACTTGGATACCATCAATGCCAAGTGAATTCACTTGCAAAATATTGGTATCCTTCTTACGTACGGTGGGTGCATGCTTGGTTGTACTGGAAGCAAAACTTCCCATTTATACAAAAGAATCACAATCAATCCGAATAGGATAATTGATCTTATAATTGTGTATATTATCGGATAAATAAGTATCTCCCTCTTTTTCTCTTTATACGCACACACTAATTAATTATTATTATTTTAATTCATTTTATCAGCTGCCCAATAACCAGAGATCTCTGGGCAGCATGCAGATAAAACAAATTAAAATCACAGTTCATATAGACAGATACATACACACAAACCTCTGAACAATAATAATAACAATAACAATAAAGCGAAGTGACTTTCCCAAGCCAGTCATTTATTTGACGTATCTGTAAAAGTCTCTCTCCAAAGCAGTACAAACTGGGAAGATCATTTAAAAATATTAAACTTATTTCATGCCACCAACAACAATGCAATTAATTCCTCTCAATAAAGACTGTTTTTGCAAAAGAGCAATAAGGTGCCTCTGCAGGGGGTGTCATTATCCTTAAATAATCACACCCCAGGAGATGAGGCAGGCACACTCCACTGCACCATGCCTGTTTTTTAGCACTCTGGAGTACAATTTGCTTGTGTTAACCACACCCCAGCATATCTAATTGACAAAGGGGTCTATATGGACAATGGAGAAATCTAGAAATAGTGTTTGTGTTTCCCTATCCCCACCCCCATCCTGACACACACACACACACACACACACACACACACACACAGAGTAAGTACAGCTTCTAAGCTCTCTATCCATATTTCTTGCAAAGTTAGCCACCCCCTCCATTTTAAGCTTTGGAATCTTAAGCTTGTGTTTTGGCAGACTGAAACAATAGCACCAACTGCTATTGGTAATGCATGCTAACATCCACATTTACAGGCAATAATGCAAACAAGTCCCCATGCATAACGGAGAGTTATGGCTTTGGAACGCCATTGCTTTTGACAAAAATCAAAACAGGCCCAGCTGTCCCTGCCAGCCCAGTAAATGCAAGCAGAAAGAGAGACATACAAACGCAACATTAAGGAACTTGATTATTCCAGCCCATTCAGAAGTTTTGCTTGGCTATGTCTGCACAGCAGGATGCCTTACTTCTAGCTGATGTGGCTTGGAGTCCATTTCTTATAGTGCATTCTTCTCTCATGCCCTGTTTTTTCTTGGGATTATGGTCAGAAGGCAACTTTGCTAAAGCTAAGCACATTGGGGTCTGGTCAGTGAGCAACTGCCTGGGGACCCTGTGTGACTTCCATAAAATAAAGCTGGAGTATAAATGTAATTAATGAATAATTCATATTTCCAATGCTCCCATATTAGAAGTGTGTGCTACAGTGCAGGTCCATCCAGGATTACTCCCATTCTAAATAAATGATATCAGACATGCACTGTCCCTGCTAAGTTTTAGACAACAGGGCTTGTTTACTGCATGTGAAATGAATGCACATGCAATGGGACATGTTGCTTGTCTGCAATGTGCATACACACATATATCACATGATTATTAACCCTGGAAAAGCCAGATTGCTGCTCGCATGAAGTACTGCCTTCGGTTATACCCATATAGACACATTGCAGGTGCACCAGGGTGTTCAGGGTCCATAGATGGTGACCAGCCATGGCGTCCATCTCTAGTGACTAAGAAAGAGAACAAGGATTGAAGCTACTCAAGTAAGTTCTGAACTCTGTTCTCACCAGTGGCTTTTATAAATGCGCTACAATTAGCAAGGATATTGGAAGACCGTCAAAAAACTCACCTCGCTTACTTATTATATTTTTAGTCCCATTTTTCCAACTCAATGCGAAAACTCAAAATCATTAAAAAACAATTGTAGAAACAAGAGTTAAATCATACTAAAATGCTCCCTAATAACTCATGCATGCATATATATATACTCTCTCTCTCTCTCTCTCACTCACACACACACACACAAAAGCAGAACCAACTCAACTGATAAGCAGAATATTTAAGATGCAAAGGCTTGGGTGAATAAGAATGCTTTTGCTTGGTGCTTAAAAACAGATAAGGATGGTGCCAAGCATTCCTCCTTGGGAGGCCACCACTGAAAAGGTCCATTCTCATGTTGCTACCCTTTACACTTCCTTTGGAAGGAGCACATAGAGAAGGAGTTCCAATTATGAACGCAGGGTCCAGGTTGGGTTGTGTGAGGAGAGGTGGTCACATTGCCACATAAAGCAATGGGCTGCCATTCACTGAAATGGGAAAAAAATGATATTCTATGGGGCTCTAAGAGCGAATCTTACCCTCAGGCATTAGGTGACCAAGCCTGTAGTAAAAGGGAACACAAAATGTTTCCTATGCAAAAATAACTGCATCCCCCAAAATATGGACCACCCCACCCCCTTGCCTTTGGATCTCTTTGCCAGAGTCACAAATTTGTCAGGATGAGACAATAAATATTTTTGCTTGATCATCACCAGCAAATTGAGAATAAACTTTGCTGCTGGTTCAGAATACAAGGAGCAGTACAGTAAATAATGATAAAGATCTTCTACCATTTGGGCACCACATATACATACCTATAGGTGCTTTTCTACCAGAATTTAGCGAAATATTCTGAAGGCATAGTCTGAAACTCTCTGCAATATACAGTATGGACCTTGTCCCCCTTTATAAACACAAGTTAGCTGGACTTCTTCATTCAGGTGGTCTGTGGTTTGTCTGTGAACAATGGTGGTAGCAGCAGCTGTGAATGGCGGGCTCAGCACATTAAATATTAAATATTGTATTTTTATCACTTCTTTTATACTGCATTTTATTATTTATTATTGTATTTCATATTGCATTCTATGGAATTCAAATTGTAATACAATAATACGTGATCTATAATAAAAGAAGCAATAAAAATACAATTAAAAATCATACAGCATCTAGCACAGTGCATTACAATTGCTACAACAGGCAGAAAAATAATTAACTAGACCACCAAGACCCTCAGCCATTTTTAAGTGCTCCATGGGGGGGGGAGTTTGGGAACCACTTCACTAAGGCAGTTAATCTGTCCTCTTTAATTAGAACCCACATAACAACCATTATGGCTAAAGTATATTGTAATAACTGTTGTTTTTTCCATGAATTTTCCAGAACTAAATAAAAAATGGAGAAAATTAAATAGATCACAGGAACTTAAAAAACAGAGTACACCTTATGCATGAGTAGGCAATACATTTATTGTTAGCCCAGTCTGCTATATAATCAATATTTAAAGTAATTTCATCATTAAGTGTAGCTCGTACTTCATGACTATGTATGTAAGCCTAGCAAGCTATAGGTTGATAAATATGAGGGCTATCACAGCTTCAACGTACCAAAGCGCAGCTGCTTTAAAATTGAAATTGTCAGATTTTATCAGTTATCACTTCCATGGGGTAATGTAACTTTACAATTACTTAGCTCATAAGGGACTAATTTCATTCAGCTTCTAACAAATACTTTTCAGATTGGAGTACAGGGTTGGATTTCTTGAGTGGCCAAATCAAGGGTAGTAATGGAGAAAAGGCCTTGATAATGGGATGAACACTTGCAGGTTTTTAACACAACCCATTTCATGGTTACGTAACAGTAAATCCCACTATGATCAGTTGGACTTACTCTCAGGTAACTGCATGTGAGATTGCAGTCTTAGTTATCCTAGTAATGTAATCAATATAATCATGTGTTCTCACAAGCAAATGTTGGTTGTTGGTTGTGCTTTGTATTTGGCCCATCCCAAATAAGTGCTAAACATTTTTTTTTTTTTGATACACTTGGAATATTGACTAGATTTTATAACAGATTACAGTTCACAAAGAAAGCCGCTTATCAGAAAGATGCCTCGGTACAATCCTGTGTGTTATAACATAAAAGATCCTTATCTGTAAGTCCTTCTGTATTTGCACAGTGAAAACCAAGAGCAAATTTAGCCAACAAATTGTGACCTGATCACTTTATTGAGCAGCATTCATTACAAGAAATTCTAAAATTAACTTTTGCGGAGATGCAAGAATAATGCCATCTCCTCTTTATATGATTAACTTTCAAATTATCTGGAGCCTCAGACATGGTGCTCAAGTCAGTTCCCAATTCTTTGAATGAAAGAAGTATTTTGTAATGTGAACGAACATGTTGGCCTGCATAGGTAATACATTAACAATGCAAACCAACTAAAGCATGAGCCGTAGCTCAATGGTAGAGTATGCGATTTGTATGCAGAAGGTCCCTAGTTCAATTCCTGGCATCTCCACACAGGGCTGGGAGAAAACCAGTAGAACTGCTGCCTATGAGTGTGTACAGTACTGAGCTAGATGGAGCAATGGGCTAATTTGATATAAGGCAGCCTCCCATATCCCTATGAACCTCATGTGTTAAAAACACTCTCACAGCACAGACCTCGCTGATGTGATGACACCACCCAATAAATGGACAAGGAGACCAGTGATGGGCCACTGGCGTCTACTCAAAAGAAAGTCCCACTGAGTGCTTCAAAATTACTTATACTAGGGTAAATGTGTATTTACCCTAGTAAAGACTGCAGCCTTACTCTCAGGCAAGTGCATAGGATGGCAGCCTTAGGAGCAACCCTATATTTCAGTCACGTTGGCAGATGGACTTAATTTGGCTATTGTGTAACAGCAAGGGGGTCTCTCTTGCCCCCAGTGCAACTGAAGTATAAGATTGCTTAAAGGTAAAGTTAAAGGACCCCTGACAGTTAAGTCCAGTCACGAACGACTCTGGGGTTGCTGCACTCACCTCGCTTTACTGGCTGAGGGAGCCGATGTTTGTCCGCAGACAGTTTTTCCGAGTCATGTCGCCAGCATGACTAAGCCGCTTCTGGTGAAACCAAAGCAGCGCACGGAAATGCCATTTACCTTTCTGCCGGAGTGGTACCTATTTATCTACTTGCACTTTTTGGCATGCTTTCAAACTGCTAGGTTGGCAGCAGCTGGGACTGAGCAACAAGAGCTCACCCCGTCGTGGGGATTCGAACCGCCAGCCTTCTGATCGGCAAGCCCAAGGCTCAGTAGTTTAGACCACAGCGCCACCCGCATCCCTATAAGATTGCTTAGCCCATTGTTTAACTATTAAAATCTTATCGATTTTAGTGGGACTTAATCATGACAAATCAATGGAGTCCAGATGTGGGCCTTGTTTCAGGACCAAGGAGCCAGATGGCCGACACAAATGCCATATCTGTATTCTTGCAGTCAGCTGCAATTTGCTATTTTAGATGTCTCTAGAAATGTGGCTGGCAGAAAATAAAAATTAAGAAAAACCAGACCAAACAAGCTCCCTCTGCCCCAGTCTTCTAATTTCAAAATACAAACTATTGGGAAATTTTGCACTTCAGGGATACTACTTCTAACAAATTAAAAATAAACAAAAATATTATGCTTCTATGTTACCTGTTCAAGTGTACAGAATGTACAAAAACTTTAATCAAATACTCAGGTTTGCTCAGTTTTAAATTGTGTTAGTTTAATAGTTTCTATTCAGCTGTTTATATTAATGACATATTCCCATCTAAATATATTGCTGCGCTGAAAAGCCATCAAAACATTTCTAAGGTTGAATGAGTGCACTTGCCTTCATGATTTTTTAATAAAATGATCTCTTTCCATTGAACTGCTTAAAAAAATATAAAAGATTGCATAATATATACACACACACATGCACAGTTATAGGGAATATTATAAATATCAACAGCAGCTTCATTTACTGTCTGAATGTTTTATTTTGGTTCATACTGACATTCGTGTTGAGATATGCAAGCTACTGTATTTCAAAGAGAGAGGGATAAAAATGAGAGATGCAATTGATTATTTTCTTCACATTGATTTAAATCCTTATTATTTGAAGAAGCAGCCGATCATTTGCTAATAGTCACAAAACCTTCTAAAGAGGCTTACCATTTCTCTCCAATCTGTGGGCTTTTTTGTTCAAACCCCATCAATATTCATAAGAAATGCCTTTATAGTTAATTTGAATGCATAGCCCAGGTAGAAACCCAACTACATAGATATGAAACAATCGAGCTTCACATTATAAGCTTAGCACCACACAGCATTCCAAGGGGGGCACTTTTCCCCTCCAAGTAAGGTTAGGTGTTATTTAGATATAAATACTCTGTGCTTGCAAGGAATTTCTGGGTTATGGCTAATGATGCACGCCAGCAGCTCCTGCCTGTGAGGACTTCCTTTGTGGTGAACGTATGAAAGAATGCAGAGCAAGAGCTACTTGGTCGTTGCAGTAAAGAGAACTGGGGAACACACTATTGCAAAAGTTTAAGATTATGAAGATCTTAATCTCCTGTGCTTGTGGCTTCCCTATTCTTTTCAACAGAGGCATTCTGGAACTTTTGATTCAAAACACTTGTCGCTATATTGGCACACCCAAGTCTTTCCCTAGCCAAAGGCTTTGACAGGCCATATCCACACCATACATTTAAAGCACTATCATACCACTTTAAACAGCCATGGCTTCCCCTAAAGAATCCTGGGTTGTTGTTGTTGTTGTTGTTTAGTCGTTTAGTCGCGTCCGACTCTTCGTGACCCCATGGATCAGAGCAAACCAGGCATTCCTGTCTTCAACTGCCTCCCTCAGTTTGGTCAGACTCATGTTGGTAGCTTCGAGAACACTGTCCAACCATCTCGTCCTCTGTCGTCCCCTTCTCCTTGTGCCCTCAATCTTTCCCAACATCAGGGTCTTTTCCAGAGAGTCTTCTCTTCTCCTGAGGTGGCCAAAGTGTTGGATCCTCAGCTTCAGAACCTGTCCTTCCAGTGAGCATTCCGGGCTGATTTCCTTCAGAATGGATAGGTTTGATCTTCTTGCAGTCCATGGGACTCTCAAGAGTCTCCTGCAGCACCATAATTCAAAAGCATCAATTCTTCAGCGATCAGCCTTCTTTATGGTCAGCTCTCACTTCCATACATTACTACTGGGAAAACCATAGCTTTAACTATACGGACCTTTGTTGGCAAGGTGATGTCTCTGCTTTTTAAGATGCTGTCTAGGTTTGTCATTGCTTTTCGCCCAAGAAGCAGGCGTCTTTTAATTTCGTGACTCCTGTCACCATCTGCAGTGATCATGGAACCCAAGAAAGTAAAATCTCTCTCTGCCTCCATTTCTTCCCCTTCTATTTGCCAGAAGGTGATGGGACCAGTGGCCATGATCTTAGATTTTTTTATGTTGAGCTTCAGACCATATTTTGCGCTCTCCTCTTTCACCCTCATTAAGAGGTTCTTTAATTCCTCCTCACTTTCTGCCATCAAGGTTGTGTCATCAGCATATCTGAGGTTGTTGATATTTCTTCCGGCAATATTAATTCTGCCTTGGGATTCATCCAGCCCATCCTTTCCCATGATGAATTCTGCATATAAGTTAAATAAGCAGGGGTACAATATACAGCCTTGTCGTACTCCTTTACCAATTTTGAACCAATCAGTTATTCCATATCCAGTTCTAACCATAGCTTCTTGTCCCACATAGAGAAAGACCCATAAAGAATCCTGGGTACTGTAGTTCATTAAGGGTGCTTAGAGTTGTTAGGAGACCCCTATTCCCCTCCCAGCTCTACAATTACCAGTGGTTTAACAATCAATTACTCTTCCCCTGAAATTCTGGAGATTTGTAAGTTATTGTTCCCCTTCCTTCTTCAACTGCCCTCACCTGCCAACATAGCTACTGCCAACATAGCTGGCTGAAGTAAAGGTTTCAGAATCATAGTGCCCAGAAATGCAGCTGATCACAGCTGAGGAATGTGTCATAATACAAAAGTATTAAGTCACAGTGATTGGAAGGTGTGAACCAAGGAAGGAAGGAAGGAAGGAAGGAAGGAAGGAAGGAAGGAAGGAAGGAAGGAGCCTCTTCAGCTTTCAATTTCCTCTTCTTGCGTATGCCACCATAACAATTAAGTCCACAGTCCCTTTCCGCCAGTCTAGGATGTTCGAGGCTAAGAGCAGAGTGGAAATGGATTCACTGAGGCAACTCACAGACACAATGAGTGGGTAGAGATGGGGAAGACATATGATTCAGTTTGCATTTTAAGGCAAACACCTTATTTAAACAATACGTGAACCAAAACACAGCTATCCTTTGAAATTCACCCCCTTCCAGATTCTGCAATACAGTCCCCCAGCCAAGAAATGTCTACAACACTGCATATATTTAGGTCAAGTGTGCATTGAAATACATGTACAGTATTAGTGAAAATAGCATACACAAAATGCATTATATTGGGGAACATTGCTTTGCAAAAATGTATATACAGTATTAGGCAAAAATCCATATAAATGTGTACTGAATGAGAAATTTGCATTGAAAGGCTGATAAATTTTTGTGAAAACTTTTTTAAAAAATGGATGTGTCAATGAGGAGAACTGAACTTGGAAGAATTGATAGATTTCACCTATCCTGGTGGAGAACTGAGCTATCTGCAGAACCCCACCTGCTTCCAACCTAAGACGTTGCGATGTGTCGCATTGCACACAATGCATTCTTTTTTGTTTTAAAAGACATTGTATTATTCAACATTGTTTGGGGAGGGGGGGAGTCAGATTTATAATTCACTGCAGGGAAATAAACAAATCTGCTAGACAAAGACTACATATTAATGCATGACCTTTGTTGCCATAGTGACTTCGATTGGATTTGCAGTCAAAATAATTTCTATCTACTAATAAATATATAGAAAGAAATTGATTCATTGTTGGGCAGTTCAATAACCTTGCGCTGCTAATCTCCACCCTGAAGGACTTTGACTTCTGTTCCTTTCTCTGATTTCCATCCAAACTGAGCAGTAGAATTACCACCTGTCTGGTTTTTACTGGTGAGATTTTTTACTGCCCACATCCTGTTTATGTTTCATTTTAAAATATGTTGAACATTCCCATCCTTTGGAGGGAACCTGACATACTCCCTGTCCTGCAACATGCAGCGAGATCCAAATAGCTGCATGCAGAGAGTCCCACAAGGCTCCCAGCTTCCTGACCCTTGAAAATCTGGTAACACCCCTCCCCCACCCACTCAGTTGGTTTACAACTGCTCAGCTTATACTTAAAAGGACAAACCCTTACAAGTTCCCCATCTGTGATCTACTGTCAACCTACAATGATGTATCAAAGCAGGACAGGGACTGTCTAGAATTTGGCTCTTCCGCATCCCACAGTGGCTATTACGTAATCATATTGTAGCATCATGTAAGAGTTTTGTACTAAAATTTGCTTATATTCCTCTACCCTCCTTGTCAAGTTTTCATTTCTGTTCAATACTTATTTGATTTTAAAGCTGTTAATGGCAAAGAAACATTTAAGTCCACTCCTTCCGCAGTTCTTAGGAGTATTTCAATAATAAGAAAAAGTGAAGCTGCGCACAGACCAGAACATAGTACAGGCAATCCCCTGACTTGTGTGCATTCTACTCATGTGCGACCGCACATACCGGTATGTGCAGCATTGGGAAATAAATAATTCAATTCAAACACACCCGGAAATGGTGGCAAAGAGCTGGAGAGGCCTTGTGGCTCACAAGGAGACCTTCCTCAGAGACTTAAGAGGATGCCAGTGAGGGTAGAGGAAGCCCTGAAGAGACCATAGGCACAGCAGGGCTTTGTTTATGGTGCTCAGCCTCCCCTTCTAACAGCTGGTGTGTGGGGTAGCGCAGCAGCAGAAGCCACTTTCCCATGCATCCTCCTGCCTCCTGCTGGCCCCAGAGCTTCAATTCTAGTTGTGGATATTTTTTGGATGTGGAATTTTGGCAGGGATTGAAGAGAGAGCGGCAGAAAGGGAGTTTAAAGGGTGTTTAGGGGGTGCTCCCCATTTTACGCAATTTCACTCATTCACTTGGGGACACAGAATGTAACCCCCACAGAAGTGTGGAGTCGCCTGTACCTACAACACCCTTTTTAGTTCCCACAGTTTCAGATTTGCACCACCTAAGAAGCAGACATCTTGTACTAAGAGAAACGGCAATAAAGGTAATAGGCATAACTAACTCAGGTTCCTAAATTTCAATGGGTCTAAACTGAGTAGGAGTTAGCTCGGTACAACCCATTGAAATACTCTACACACCTGGACTTTGAGGTTTAGAAGTACAGATGTTTATGTGTCAAGTGACTTCCTGAGTTAGAGGATAAAGGGTTGTATTCAACTAAATTCTACAGAGAGTAGACACACTGAAATTAATGGATGTGTTAGTCATCTCCATGAACTTCAATGGGTCTACTCTGAGCAGGACTACATTGGATACAATCCAATGCATGTAAAGTTAGCATGAGGTGAGCACACTGTGGCAAGATCACAATCTTGGTTTATATGGCAGTTTTTCTAAGGTCCTGATGCTGATATTGCAACACAACAATTTAGGCCCAATCCCAGTATATGACACGATTTACACATATTATTTAAAGGTGTATTATTATTATTATGTATTATTTCAGGGTGCCTCTGTAATAGTAATACCATTTCAACAGCCAAATTAAAGAAACTAATTATTATTCCTTTCACATCTCCTCGAGTTCTGATATGCTGACATACAAAATTATGGCTTTGCCATTAGACAGCAAACGAGTGGGAATGTTTGGAAATTTTCTCTGTAAAGTGTGCAGTAGGCAATGGTCTAAAATGACAAAATATGACATTTGAATTTTTGCTAAATATTATCTTTGCATGGTTTTTAAAAAAAACTATTCAGCTTAATTTCTAGGGCGAATGGTATCAAAGGAGGCATAATCCAAATGAATACCTTAAAGAGAAATCTCACTTCTTAAACTACTCAAGATCTATCATCTCTGTGGTATGAAGCCTCATTTTCATGTTAGAACAGATGGGTAAAATTGTCATTAACACAAACTGACAACTCTAAAACTGAAATATAGATTCAGAAAGGGATCTAATGAATTAAATCAATGTTATTGCAATGAAAGCCAAAGAAATTAATAGTGATTTGTAAAGTTACCCTGTATTTTAACCTCAGTATATTTTAGTCACTGCAAAGTTTTACATTCCCAGTCCTTTTCAATTTCATTGTTAATATCTAACCATGTAATACATTTTTATTTTAATATATCAACCATTCTTAGGAAGTCAAATGATTTTTGGACTGTGTTCAAATTCACTTGCCTGTGAGATTCAGAAATTGAATATGGACATAACAGCGTAGGAAAAGCATTCTTACTTCCTTAACAAAGCCTGCTAGTTACAATATGGCTGAAGTTGGTGGCCTTTCCAATCCAGACCCATATAAGAGTTCAAAACTTAACAATGTAAATGAGTCTTCATAACTTGCCACAAACTAATAAATATTTTTGAAATTCTTAGCAATGTATGGTTGATGCCTGATGAGATAAAAGAATATATGAATATAAAAATAGCTCTCAACTAAGAGACCTACTTTTTCCTCACTTCAATAACCTCAACTGAAATTGCATGTAATCCAGACTAGATATGTGGTTGCGCAAAATTGTTTACTATTGGAGGGGAAAGGGAATCAAATGGCATGGGAATCAAAAACGAGACATGCACATTAACTGCCAAAAAGACCGGCCACTTTAAACAAAATTAAGCACTTTATCTGGATCCAGGTCCTTGCTAGAGCAATGGTTACCTTCGTGATAATAGTTGTTTGCTTCCCTGCCAGCATCAAAACTGTGAAACCGTGCCTTACCTGTGCTCAAGTCTTTCTTGTGGTGGTGGTGGTTGTGCCTGTTTCTATCTTGCACAACCCCACTGCTATGGGTCTTTCTGTCTCTACCTTTCATGGAGTTGGTTCCTGACAGCACTTCAAGTCTGCTGGCTTAAGTTATTTGGACTTAACCCTGAAGCTCCTTTTCAGATCTCTAACATGAGACTTTGGCACAAGATTGTGAGCTGCACATCTGACCCCCTAAATCAAAGAATCAACTGGAAGGGACATCAAGGGTCGTCTAGTTCAAGCCCCTGCAATGCAGGAATCAAAGTTAATTCTCCTAATCCCACCTCAGATATGCCCTTAGGTAACATGTGGAATATCCTAGAACAGAATATTTTGATTAGTTTGATCTTATTGTTGTTGTTTTTTCAGTGTTAGGCTTGGTGTTAGAAGAATGAAAGTGAGTATCAATTTAGTCACATAAAATACTTTGGGTTGTATTCAATGGAGTCAATTTTTGCACTAGCAACTACATTGCCAAAGATAGTTGTGCAACAGATTGCACAAAAATCATTTCTTCTGCTAGTGTAACTTTTGCATTGCAACTTTTGAACTCTGTCATCCACTAGCAAATAGGCTCTTGCACCCTGGAAAGAGAACATTGCATACAGTTCTTTATATACTATCTTGCCTTTCTTTTCCCAAATGCAGGCCTGTGTCCAGGTTTTAAGGAAAAGGTGTTGGGCAAAGTGCCTCCTGCTGGACCCCTTCTCTACCAATGGGCTTGGGAGGCTTATCCTACAGTAGCCATGGTCTAGCGAGTTCTGCGCATACAGGAGTCAACAATTAAATTGGCGGGAAATCAAAATGTGAGTTAGATTCAGCCTCCAGGTGCTGGCTCAGAATGCCAGGCCAGAGTATGTTTTTTAAAAGGGGAACCATCCCTGCCCAAACATTTCCTGGGCCATGACCATTACAGTGGTACCGTGGTTTACGAACTTAATCCGTTCCAGAAGTCCATTCTTAAACCAAAACCGTTCTTAAACCAAGGCGCGCTTTCTCCCACTGTCGGTGCCCTTCCACCATTCAGATTCCATTCTTAGACCAAGGTAAATTTCTCAAACCAGGACACTATTTCCGGTTTTGCGGAGTTTGTAAACCGAATCGCTCTTAAACCGGACTGTTCTTAAACCGAGGTACCACTGTACAGTAAAGCTACCACATAATGCTATCACAAAACTTATTTCTTTAAACACACACACACACACACACACACACACACACACACACCAAGTTTCACAAATAACTAATACAAAGATTATGTTTTACACTGCAGAAATAAATAATTAAAGAGGAGTACTTTGCAATGGAGCTACCTTCAGAGCAAACACGGAGAGGATTACACTGCAAAACTACAATCCTAAATGCACAAAGCTTATTAAAAGTGGACAGCCACGTTCACATCACCAAAAAAGAGAGAGAGAGAGCACAAAATGTGGAACAGATATGCATGTGTCAATTTAGATGTATAGATGCAAATTCAGAAATAATTTTAAACAGAAGTGCAGTATCTCTCACCCAAGTCGGGAAGACTGTCAATAGGTGTCCGGTGTGCCTGCTCATACAACTTCCCAGGTGCTTTTGGGCTGTTTCAAGGGCCCAGATCTCCTTTTCTCAGGCATGGCCAAACTTGGTCCTCCAGATGTTTTGGGACTACAATCCCCATCATCCCTGACCACTGGTCCTGTTAGCTAGAAATGATGGCAGTTGTAGTCACAAAACATCTGGAGGTCCAAGTTTGGCCATGCCTGTCCTTTCTTAAAGTAATTTATCTTCAAACCAGCCTTGAGCTGGACAGCTTTTCAAATAGAGGGCACCTTCAAATGGAGGACAACCCTCTGACTGCCCTTCAAATAGAGGACTGTAAAGTAAGGGACATGTCCACCTGCATTTAACATCTGAGTAAGCTTGGCTTGCCTACCAGCCAGATGCAATAACTCTGAGAACCAGATCTAGACTCCAAGCTGCCACATATATGGCATCACATTCTTACTTTTGCAGCTTCGTTTCTCTATGAATATATGTTCATAACTGCATCAAATAGTTTAAAAGCTTTTGTTATACAAAGTTGTGATTATATTGAATATGCATTTGTCTATAATGATTAGAGCATTGCTTTGCTTGTTTGTAGTAGGTTTTTATTTATTTATTGCCCTTGTTTGGGGTAATAAGGGCATTTTACGAATTCAAAAGTAGTCTTGGGCCTCGCTTTGTAGCTTGGCAACACAATCCCATGAATTCAAGGGAACAATTGACCATTTTACTTTACATCCTATTGTTCTCTTATTAACATAGATTAACGACTTTACACAACATTCCAAAATAATAAAAAAAGCAATTCTGTAAACACATATGAATGAGAATAAGCTGAAATGAATGCAGAAGAAAAAGTCATATACCCAGCCAATATTTCTGGTTGTTCCCGCAGTTCTCAATACCGTAAGTAACCAAGCAGCATTAGATAAAGCTGGTTCAGCTCACAAATTTCCAAGTAAAGTTAGATAACCACCTTAAACCAAGAAGACACTATCAATCTATCTATATCTATCTATCTATCTACGTGCTCTGAGGGAAAAAATAAACATCTCAATTAGCGCTAGGACCAATGATTCACAGAAGCAAACTGTGTGTGTGTGTGTGTGTGTGTGTGTGTGTGTGTTTGTAACCTAGAAGGTCTCCAATTACCTAAAGGTGGAAACCTGGCTGTGAATTCCCCTTGAGACTCTGTAAGGGTCCTGTTCTTAGTTGCAGAATATGGACCCAAGGAAGCAATGAATGCAGTGCCCCATCTGGCACACAGATTTCGCTCATCTGGGATTTATTTTTTTTGGGGGGGGGGGGAATTGGTTGTTTTTTTTATAGTAGCATGAGAGCTTCTCCTTGAAGCAAACGAGTTTGGTTTTAGAAATGGATTGTTTTTTTTTGGTTTTTTCTATCTTAGAAAAAACAGTTAAGTAGCTGCTAATACCCTCCCACTTAGTAATGGCCAAAACTCTATCTGGTTGATACCAGTGTGCACAGGTCCCAAGATTCACCTTGTGATTGTATCGCACTCTGTTTCCATGATGCACTGTGCACTCTCTGCATTAAGCTGTAATTTGGCTCCTGTGGCACTCTGTACAAAATGAATCTCTGTGTTTCCCATTCACTAAAACTGGAAATCTAAAAATTACTACAACTTTTTCTCTTTTTTGGCCAAAGTGGTTGAAATTTAGAAGCAGAGGAACTCCTCCATAGTGGCTTTAAGCCTCTCAAGCCTGTCTCAAGCTCTAGCTTTTGGTCGGGGAAGTAAAAGGGATTCATGTATGTACATGATGATGGGATTGTTGCTTTCTTGTCTTAAAATGAGTAAGAGGTGGCTATGTGCTGTGTATTATTGCTTGCACATTTATCCCTCCTTTCCTCCAATAAGTTCAAGGTGACACACATGGTTGTCTCCCTCCCCATGTAAGAATTCTGTGAGGTAGGTTAGGCTGAGAGTGAATGACAGGTCCAAATTCATCTAGTGAGCTTCATGGTTCAGTAGGCTCCCAGGTCCTAGCCAAACACTTTAGTCAATACACCACACTAGATGACTAACCCATCTCAGGATACATATGAGATACAAGATGTTAGTAAAACCCTAAATATGTTAAAGGGACTGAGTCCACCCCTATGTCTGTGCTGATTTCCAAGATTAAATGGAAGATGCTCTCTTAAGATCACCATTTCAGCATCAAGTTCAAACAACACAGAAGCATTCATTTTGGTTACTCCCCTGCTCTAGAAATTCATTCCTACTGAGCTTCAGTGCATTCTAGAGGAGTTGCAAGGTTCAATGTATCTAGTAAAACTGGGGAGGGGGCAGAATTGGGGCAAGTTGCAATCTGGACACATCCTAAATGATTTAAATGTACATCTGTTTAGAAGTGAGTTTCTATCAAGTTCAATTTGTTTCAATCAGCCATCTGTTAAACATGTTGGTTGATAGAATTACAAAGACACAGAAGTGTTAGGAAATGTCATCTCAAACCATGAACCTTAAGGCTGGTGACCATTTCTCTTGCTAAACCATCATTTTGACAGTTCTGATGCAACCCTCTTAAAATGCCCAGATTTTAGTTGAACTTTACAATTAACCATCTCTATTTATTTATTTATTTATTTGTTCCTCCTTCTGAAAGATTTCCAGGCCAGTGCCATGCATGTGTACAGGTTGTATACTTCAACAACAATTAGCATGAAATGCAAAACAACAACAAATAGAGGAACTGCAGCATCACAGTCTTGACCACATCATCAGTTAAATGTGATCACCTGAAGGACCAAATGTGCCTCTTTGCTGATTACAGATGAAGCTAGCAACCATGTTGACCATTTGCTTGTCCAGTGATCTTTTTTTCCTACGGTTTCCAGTATTTTCACCTGCCTGCTTGTTTCTGCCTGGCTGGTTCCTATGCTCCTACTCTCAGTACCCACTGTGGTCTAAACGTCTAACCCCCCCCCCCTTTAAATCCATATCAATGAAAAGAACTCACCCTGAAACTAACCTACAGATGGTACCTAACGCCAAGAAAACTAGTGCTAATATGCCCAGGAACCTCACCAAAATGCTGGAGAGGGTGCACCTCCACAGGCACATACCTCCACATGTGGTGGGAGTGTCCCAAAATCCAACTATTCTGGACAACAACCATACGAGAAATATGTAAGATAACCAAGCAAGTGCTAGAAATCACCCCAGAATTGGTCTTACTAAACATATTCCAAGACAACAATGCCCACTTACACCACAAAGAACTCATAACCCACCTACTCTCAGCAGCCAGAAACATCATAACCAGACACTGGAGAGACCTGTCAGGAGTAAGCATGGACCAATGGTACCAAGTAGTATGAGAAACAGCCCTACTAGAAAAACTAACCAGTAAACTGAAACTGTCACGGGGACAAACAGAAGACGCCGCCTTCACCCTGGTATGGCTCCCCTTCATCACACACGCAGCCCAACAAGACAATGACAGAAATCTACTGACAGCATACAAATCAATATGGCTAACTTGATCAAAAACACTCACCCACCCTACTCACACAGGAAACCAAAACCCACCACAGCCAACCACAAATGAACAATCACATCCTACGCCAACCCCGACCTCTCTCACCACCAAAGGAGCACAAGCAAACAACAGAGAACCTGCGCAAACCGCTGACACCAAACACTACATATATTAAGTAAAATAGAAACATCGTCACCCCGCCCCACCCCACCCACCTCTTTCCCCCTTTTCTTCCTAATGTCTCAACAAACAAAACTGACTTGCAAAAATGTTACATGGAAAAAAATACGAGAGACATTGCACATACCTTTGTAAATCAAGAAAATCTTTAATAAAAAATACTTTTTAAAAAATCTTCACCTTAGAAGAGCCAAATGCTCTCACTACTTCCTCCCTCCCTCCCTCCTTGGATAAACAGTGCCTACATGAAAGAACAAGAAACGTTACATGGCTGAGACTCTTGCTGGGAAGCTGAATTGTCTTTCCATTCCCAAATGCTTTTATATAGTTCTCTGCCATTGCCACAAGCTGGTATCGTAGGTAACATGATTTTGGCAGCCCATCGTGCATGTATTTTCCTCCCAAGTAATTCAACACAGATATGCTTCACATTCATTGTCTTTCTAGTAATCCCTCTGATGAACTCAAATAAGCCACATTAAAGCACCATTTCTTTAAGATGACACCAGCCATCATTATTGATTTCATTGGCTTGTTTATTCATATGTTTAATCGGTTATGTTAATAGCATTTTAATCCACGTCTCTGTTGTATGTGGCTGATAAAGAAACACTTTTTGTGTGGCTGTGGTGACATTTTTCAACCGTTATTAGTCATCATCAGCCAACCAGGTCACCCATTCATTCATTCTTTTGAAATGTTCACTGCCCTCGCAAGCAAACTGGCAAACTGGTGTTTTTGTTTAGATGTAAAATAAACGAGGCTCTGCAGTGCAAGGAAGTGGCGTTAACTTCATGGTAGCTAATTTTTGCTGCTAATAATGTAGGGAGGTCTGCTGGTGGGCAATGTTCAGTATTGAGAGATGCTGTTAAAGAAGAACTATGCCAGTGAACTTCCTGTGCACAGTTAATCTGCAAATTTGTGTGCACTCAACTTTTTCATGAACATTATCTACCAAAAGTCATAGCTAGTGGATATGGTGCCCTTCTTTCACCATGCTGTTAGTGCAGACCCTCCAAGTGTCCCTATTTTCCAGGCACAGTTCCGGATTTACAGAAGCCGTCTCGGTTTCTGATTTGATTCCAGAATATCTGGTTTTCCGATGTCCCTATTTTCATCGAAGAACTGTTGGAGGGTATGGCAGGATGTTCCTATTTTCATTGGAGACATGTTGGAGGGTATGTTGGTGAGAGATTGAAATGGGATTTGGGGAAAGATAGTCAGAAGCTAATGGAGACTTCCATGTAATCCTTAAACCTTAAACTATTCTCTCATTAATCTAATACTGTTGAAGTTCTATACAAATAATTTCTAGGTTCCTGAAAACTGTAATGAATCATTTCTCACCAACTGGCATATCCAAAGGCCCTGCAACTGCTAACTTTCAAAATTCAACATTATCAGATAACCTTTCCTGTTCACATAGTGCAGGGGCTGAGAACCCTTTCCAGGCTGAGAGCTGCATTCCCTCAAGGTACAGTGGAGTCTGCAGTGTCTTAGAAATATGGTTTATTCACACATATTTACACATTAAGCCTTCAATGGAGGAGGAGTTGACAGCATTTGCATCCCAAGAGGGACTTGTCATTCCCAGCTTTTGCCATCTCTCTTCCTGTGGTGACATCACACCCCTGTTACCCTGGCAACCTCCCCCTCTCAACTCTGCCATTGTCTTCTGCTAACTCACACACAGCTGGGGGGCAGGGACAGACAGCATCTGCATGGTCAATTGTTCTTTAATGGCCCGGTACTTAGTTCTCCTTGTGCTCTTAATGGCATCTCTATCAGTGATCCCCTGAACAGGAGAACTGATTTCACCTGTATTTTTCACTGGCCTGGCATCTTCCCTTCATACCCCACAAATCAGCTAAATTCTACCCCTTTACTGAATTTAGGATTATGAGTTTGCCCCCCAATTCATAACAACACATTTTACCAAATGATCAACCTAAATCCATCTTCCTGTGCCTTAGACATATTGAGCTGGATCCAGACTGTTCACTGAAGTTGTTGTTTAGTCGTGTCTGACTCTTCGTGACCCCATGGACCAGAGCACGCCAGGCACTGGTCACTGAAGTTAGCTCCCACTGAAATCAATAGGGATGAAGTCAAGTCATGATGACTAACATGTCTCATTAATTTAAGTGGAAACTTAGTTGAGCTGACTTAAATTAGACACTGTGTGACCTTATAGCTACCCACGAAAGGTATGGCCAGACAAAATATAAGGAGTCTAGAGCAGGGACAGGGAACATGTGATTTGCCAAAATGCTGTTGGACTACAACTCCCTTTGGACATGCTGGCTGGGGCTGAAGGGTGCTGAGTCCAACATCATCTGGCAGGCACAGGTTCCCCTTTCCTAGTCTACAGCATGAGGGGACAGGCTGCAGTGCCACACTGCCACACACAGCTGCCATTGCCAAGAGATAAAGAATGGAGAATGCATGTGGAATGAAGAATGGCTATATCACAACTCCATTTCTAATTCTGAAGCTGGGGCCTACCAGGGCACAGCCCCTGAATCTGTTTTCAAATTTTCTGAGCTCAATACAGGAAGAGGTGAGCTAATAAGAAGGTGGTTGGTTACCTGTGCAGAATGCTTTCCTCCGCATAACCAACCTATCCATGTCTTGGAACACAGGGGAGTGTTTCTGGGTCACAGGGACTGTAGCTTCCAGGAGTGCACCTTTCATTTTTGCAATTTAGCCCAAAGAATTCAAGATTTGAAAGAATCTAAGCTGCATGTAAGTTAAAGTGCGGAGGGGGAAGGGAGGGAGAAGGAGATTTCAGGATTCTTTCAGGCAAAGTATAATCTGATTTACTATGTTACAAAAGAGAAATTAAACTTAATTCCAACATGACTGTGGCTGTGCCACAATTTAATAGAACCATGCTGTAGCTTTTTAAATCTCTGATACCCAACATGCCGACAATGATTACTTCTTAAAGTTTCGGATTTTATTTCCCAAATGCAAATGAGGAATATCATATGGTTTGTTATTTACATGATCTTTGCCTTAAAAAAAGAATCAATTAAAAACGCTGCCACTCTCTGTGGGATAATAAGGTTATTATGTAACTATCGCTGCATTTGGGGGGTTAGAGGCACTCCATTTCACCTCATCATTTCTTTTAGCTTAAATATTATGCCACATACTGATTAATACCAGACCAATAAAATCATTTTAGCAATCTGGGTAGAGTCTTTTGTCTACCCAGATGGCCTGCAACGTTAATGTGTGACAATTTCAACAATGAACTAGGACTGTTTTATGGAACCAACATTTGTTCCACTGCTTTTGCTTTTTAGGCTCCAAATTTTGACACAGATGGTACAAATTACTAAAAAAAAAAAGTAGTCTTCATTTAGAAAGCTTAAATATGTGGTTTTACTCTGGCCATTAGAATCCGTTATGTTTGCAATTCAGTCAATTTATGAATAATTTCTAATAATGATGGCCTGTAAAATATTTCCCCTCCCCTAAATTCCCTTTTAAAAAATCTAGTGTTCCATTATGCCTTACGAATCATTGATACTTTAAAGAACACTAGAGAAAGGGACTTGTTTTGCATCTAATTAAATCTAGCATCCAACACAAACCTTCCATGGACTATGTAGGTGAATGTCCATCAAAGAAGTTGAAGGCATTTGTAATTACAGTGAGCATTCTGGCCAATTTCGATTTTACACCTGCATTATCAAGTGACTGATGCTTTTCTGAGGTGACCACCCAGTTATGAAACTATACTCTGAATGGTATCAGGCAGGTCCTATCTCTGACTGTTTTTAAAAAGACCATTTTCTTTACTATGGCCTTTGCAGGTTGAGTTGCATGTGTTTAAAATGGGCTATTTTGTCTTTTCCTTATTTTCTTTTTTCTTTTTCTTTGGAGCAATCTAATCAGGTATTTTAAGTGTTTGAAATATTTTATTATTACAATGTTTATTTGATTGTAAAAAGCTTTGAGAGGAATGCTTGCCTGACAAATGATCTAGAAGCCTTTTAAATAATAAACAAAGCTGCATTTTCCTTCATGTGTGAAATGCCTTAAGAAATTCAGGACAGGAGAGGACCAAAATTCCAGCCACCACAACGTCCTGTCCAAAAGACATGGGCTGCTACATTGTACCGAGTCACACTGCTAGCCTGTCTTGTTCAATATTGTCTTCACTGGCTGGCAGTGGCTCTACAGGATTTTTACACAGGGAACACTGCCAGACATACCTGGAGATGGCAGGATTTGAACCTAAGACCTTCTGTATGCAAAGCATGTGCTTTACCACTGACCTACAATCCTTCTGTCTATAAAAAGTATACAAGAATCAAATATAATTTTAATTTCATGGAGAATATGGCCATACAACAAAAATATGAATAAAATTTCTAAGTTTTGCAATGATATGGATCTCAACTATCTAAAATGATGCCTGTATATTAAAGTGGTATGACAAACAATAACTAAGGACCAAACTAGAGACCCAAGAGACCTTCCCACAGTGGGTCAAGGAATTTGCAATACATAATCTGTCACCAAAAGGTATCCATCCACTTGGCTGATGTATATGGCGGAGCTGGGCTGCCTAATCATATCCACAAGGTTAGACACCCATGGTGAACATGAAGCTGATATTTAAAAAGCGGTGCTTTTCTACTAGTGCCCAATCGTATTTGTTTTCAATGCATCCTCTAGATCGCATACCTATTACAGATTTCAGCTATCCACCAGCAAAGTGTATTATAATCCAGCCTGTGGCATCCTTCGTTGGAAACATGACAAAAGCAGGGGCATCTCCTCACCTGCCAACCTAACAGTCCAAACCACAAGCAGAAAGCAGATGAAGCATCTGCACCATACATATAAAGCAGTATCATACCATTTTAAATAGCCATGGCTTCCCCCCCAAGATTCACGAGGATTCTGCAGTTTATTAAGGGTGATGGGAGATGTTAGGAGACCCTCTGTTCCCCTCACAGAGCTGCAGAGTTCTTTGGGAAGAGGGTATGATTGTTAAAACTATTCCAAAAGAGAATAAAGGGTCTAAGATTCTCGGGGTGGGGTGAAAACCATGACTGGGAAAGTGGTATATTTGTGATTTAAATGCATGGTGCAGCTTTATATCTATGATCACAACAGTGAACATAAAACATACAAAAGCTGAGCTTGTTGCCATGAATGAAACCTTCCCAATGTATTCATACATGAGGCTTCAGTTTTCAACCATGTTTTGTTGGGTTTGCCAGCAGAGAAGTGCAATCCAGGTTTGCTTTTTCATTAGAATCATTCACTTTACACAATGAAGCTGAAAAAAATAACAGTTTTTGCAGTTATGAGCTAAAGCATCCTAGAATATATTGGCATCCGTCTCCTATACGACAACATGACTTAGGTTGAGAGGGTATAAGCCTAAATGTCACCAATGGGAAAATATCAATTGCTCTTTCTGAAAGCTACCTTACTTTCATACCCCAAAAGGCATTGTATAGAGTTTCATTGCATTGGGAACATGTATGAATCAATGTTTTGCATGATGCAATCAATAACACACTTATGTTTAAGTTTTTTCACTCTTTTACAATAAATATTGATATATTACAAACTATGTAAAAATGTTCATTGGACATTTTGTTTGCAGAATGCACTGTATTCACTCGGCAAATAAGTGAACTAAATATTGTTTGTTACAAAACAGATGTCAAATAAAATTATGCCATATGTGCTATTAAACACTTTTCCTATTTATTTTTTTTAACAGTGAAAACCAAGATACAGTTTCAGAACTGAATGTATTTGGCTTTTCAAGGATTTGAAGCATGAAAGCAACATCTTTGAGTATTTTTTAAACCTGCTGTGCATCACATAATTTAGTTTTGCAAACTAAATCTTAGTATGTTTGTTTTTAAGGTTATCTTCAAAATAAATTCAAAGAAAAGCCTGAGACCCACTCTATATGTCAAAAAATCTTCACAAAAGAAAAAAATTGCAATCATTTAGATTGTACGCTTGTCTTTCTTTGCTTATGTTAGTCTGCAAAGATAGAGATTTTTTTATGTGTCATTCCTTTATAAAATGGATAATAAAGAGAGATCCCTCAGTGTTGGGTTCTTCCCACTACGATATCAGCACTCAAAAGATTCATACGGAATCAAACAATATCAGCGTAACTGACATATAGAAATAGACTATGTAAAGTTACCTCTATTGTCCTACAATAGCTTTTAAGACTTCTAAAGTTTCAGCTCACGTGCTGCTGTCTGACTTGGAAATCTCAATGACAAATAAGCAAGATGGAGCAACATATACCATGAAGTTCTGATGCTACAAATACAGAGTGAGCACATTGCACAAAAGAAAGTGCTAAGCGTCACACAGTGAAACAAAATCTGGTTGCTACGAAAGACTGACACTGGTATGAAAGGGAAAGAGTGTTGTTAAAGGGAAAAAAAGACTTGAAGAAAAGAAGCAGATGCAACAGTGGAAAGAAACAGTGAAGTTCTTAAGCCACCCCCTTCAATCCATATGTGATTTTCTTCCTACTAGCCATAAAAAGCAAATTGGGAACAGAATAAAAAGCAGAGGATCCTGGAAAGTCTATGGTGTCAAATATAGGCACCATCCCCTTACTGAGTGCAGTGCAGTATCTCTTCATATATGTGTGGTCATGGAAAAGGCAACAGTTTTTTTTCCATTAATACCAACTGCACAGAGAGTAAAAGCCCACTCAAGGGATAGTTTATCTGGGGCAGAGTAGGTTCTTTGTCTCATTCCAGGTACAGATCCAGCCTAGCTTCAGTTCACATGAAGATGCTAATGAGGCAAAGGAGACTGAGTGGTCTGGGAAGACTTGATGCTCCAGCACTTCTGAAGGTGGGCCAGATCTGAATCTGGAATGAGACAAAGAACCCATTCTGCTGTGTGTGTGTGTAAACACACACACACACACACACACACACACACACACTCACCAGAAATGCATGAGCAGTGCCAATCACATGGGTGTTTCCCATGCAATTGTTGCCTTCCCTCCTCACTAGAAGACGATCAGGTAGGAGAGACCCATGCAACTGGCTGCCCATGAGATTGATTTTCAAGCACATATGCATGAGCGGGATATATGTTCATTGAATATTGGGGTTCCACAAAAGCTTAATTTTTCCTCAAAGAGATGACTGGTTGAACAACTGCTTGTCTGCTGTTACTGATGTTCTGCTACAGGGTACTGTGAAGATAAGCAATGTGCTTGAGCTTGGAAGATCTTGGTTAAGTAGGTTGTAGATACACATGTTATTATTGCCATATCTGTTGTCCAGCCTGTGACCGTAATAAAGATTGATTGATTCCTAGAATCACAGAATTGTTGAGTTGGAAGGCACCCCAAGGACCATCTAGCCCAACCCCCCGCAGTGCATGAATCTCAACTAAAGCATCCATGACAGATGGCGATCCAACCCCTGCTAAAAAATGAAGAAGAGTACATCACCTTCTGACAGAGTCTGTACCACTGTCAATCAGCTCTTACTGTCAGAAAGTTCTTCCTGATGTTTAGTCAGAATCTCCTTTCTTGTAATTTGAAGCCATTTGTTTGAGTCCTACCCTCCAGAGCAGGAGAAAACAAGCTTGCTGCATCTTCCAAGTGATAGCCCTTAAGATATTTGGCCTGCTAGGGCTGTTCAGCAACATCTGGAGGGCCAGAGGTTCCCTACCCTTGGCCTACAATGATAGTCTATAAATTCTACAGATTCGTGGTAAAGGAAGAAAGAAACCTACACAAAACTACTGGAACTCAGCTTTCCCGCTTCTCCAGCTGCACTCCAGGTTGGGAGATATTATTCACAATGTTATGTGCATGATCAATAATAATGGGACTTTTAAAAGGCTCCAGTATTGGGTGAATTAATTAGTCAGCTTATTCTTTTAAAAAATACTTTAATTGACTAAAAGCGTGCCCCAATTTAATCAAAATTTGATTTTTTAAAACATAATATGAGTGCATATACAAACTGCAAATGGCAAACACTAGAAATAAGCAAACAGCCAATCAAGGTCTCTTTATTGGGTGACAGCCTGAGATTTTTATGCTCACACATGGATGCCAGCTGTAGACAGACACTGTGGTCTTCAGCACAAAGTCCAAATGCTTTAGTTTTTGAGAAGTCCACACATCTTAGAAAAGCATTTCTTAAAGCTGTTCTCTGTCCATCCCCTTTCCCTACATTAAGCATTTCGAGTAACATATGAGCATATGAAGAGTCCTGCTGGATCAGGCCAGTGGCCCATCTAGTCGGGCATCCTGTTCTCACAGTAGTCAACCAGATGCCTGTGGGAAACCTGCAAACAGGACCTGAGCACATGAGCACTCTCCCCACTTGTGATTCCCAGTAAGTGGCATTCACAGGCGCATACTGCATCCAACGATGGAGGCAAAACAATCAGGGCTAGTAGCCAATTAATAACCTTTTGTGGGCTCTCAAGGTACAATGAAAAACAGATCTCATTCACATGTGTGGGAATATCAGAAATACATGGGTACAGCCATCTGCATGGCTCTTTCTTCCTTGACTGTCACCCAGCAATGAAGGAAGGAGGCAACAACTGCATGGGAAAGGCCCATAAAAAATGTACATAACAGGAGACATTCACACAAAACTCACAATACACAGGCGAATTTTCATGAGGACCTTAAAAAAAAAAAGCAAACTGCTGTAGAAATGTGGAGAACTGAACTTAAGATTTGAAAAATAAGAAATGGAGAGAAACTAAAACTGACTGATCTGCCCATTTCTAACCACCATGAACCAGTTTCTAATGTGGTTCAATGGGCTCACTATTTGAAACCATACAGTTATACAACATCATCTGTTATTATTTCTCCTATTCTCAACTGCTTTGTTAAAATAGGTAAAAACACCAGCTCTGTTTTAAACATAAATAAAGTATTGTTCATATTTTAACATACAATGAGGTCAATAAATTGTGCTTATGGAAGATATGAGCTTGGGAAGGGTTTTACTAGAGGGAAACAAAGATGATTACAAAAGTCGGACCTCCAAATGTTAATCAGAGTCAAAAACATAAAACATGACAACTTAATGGTGTCTGATTAAAATTGGGTGGGGGTGATTTTAAAGTTCTAAGCATCTGACACTGAATTCTAATACTTTTTTTAATTATAAGATATAAAATGCTTGGAATTTTCTCCAGAAAAAAATTAGACTTGGTAATTTATTTTTCTTGTTTATACAGTACAATTTGCTGATGAAAAAAAAAGTGCTAAACTTATTGATTCATGACCATAATTGTTTAATTATTTATCATTGCAGAATTATATTAGCATTTATAATAATGCAGATGTGCACAAAGGCTAAGAAGTCATATACAGCTTTTGTTTTGTGTTTGCTGTGCTGAAATTAGGTTGATCCGGGTTGTGTGTGCACACCGCCTCATTTTAAGTGTTGCAGTTTTTTGGAGCTCTCTGCTTTATTGGACTTGCAGCAGATATGCCAATAAGCTGTCATCACAAAAATGCTCTTGTATCGAATAAGAAAATCTATAACCAAAGCCAGCACTATCTCCAAATAAATCTTTCCTGAGATTGATTCCTTTGTTATGATGGGCATTACATTCTCCTCTGCACCACATGCGCAGCTGTTTACTTCCTTGTACCACCCACAGGAAAGAAACAGCCCTTGTGTGTTTTGTATAATAGCTACACCACCACAAATAATTTAACTTAGTTGCAGAAAATTTCAGCCTCATGTTTGCTGAAGTGGTACGTAAGAACTTGCAGAGGGAAACAGACACTCACTTCATTTTTAATCTGTAGTTTCATAAGCCCTGGGCAAGACAGACAGAACCTTTCTCTGGCCTGTGTGCTTTCCTTTGTGGGGAACCCATTTCCACAAAGATACAAGACCGAGGGCTGACACATGCATCCCTTTCTCAAAAGCTGCTAAAACAGCTTTGCCACGGGCTTCATAAGAAATTTGTAACACCAAGTGCTCCTTTCCAGCTTGCTGTTCTTGAGGCATTGATATCTGAGGCTTTGCCTGCCCCCTTTCCCTTTCGCGTAGTCTTTTCACCTAACGCTATTTACCAGCGGTACCTTTTCATAATTAAGAATCCATAGCAAAGTAGTTGTAACCCTGTTTAGACAGATTTTCTGAGGGATCAAATCTCTGTGGGGGGAAAAAAGGATACAAATGCTCCATCTTACTACTACGCTTAACTGATTTGCTCTGCATTTTATCCTCAAGGAGGTGAAGATTCCAAAAAGGCAGGAGGAACCATTCACAGAAATGCAAAATATAAAAGAGGCATCTCAGAGGCAACACACCCACACAGATGCTTTGCAAAACAAAACAAAAAAAACGCAATTGAAGTCTCTCTTCCCACGGTAAGTCTCTAGGGAGGTATGAACAACAAAACAGAGCAGAAGTATTTAGGAATTAGTCACGTTTAGAGCCCCTTCTATCCCAAAATGCTCTTATCAGGGTGCATGGATTTTCAAGGCAGTCTTCTATACAGATACTGTACTGCCTGAATCTGATTTGGGGGGGGGGGAGACAAAAGTGTATGCCTGGCACATCCCAAGAGCAGCCACCCAAATGCCTCTGGGAAGCTTATAAGCAGGCTTAAATGCGACAGCATTCACCCTTCCTCTGCTTGTCCCCAGCACCAAATACTCAAAGATAGACTGCCTCTGAAGATGGATGTTCCATTTTTCCATGGTCATCCTCCACAAATTTCCCCAATTGTTCTTTAAGGATTACCCCAGATAGTCCTATGGTACAGCTTTTCTTAGTCTGTATGGTTTCTAATTGCAGGGGATTTGTGTGTGCTTTATTCTCTTCCTCAATATGTGAAAAATAAATACGGCAAGGAGGCAAGAGAAGCCCCCTTCTGGCTGCGCCGCAGTTTAAATCTCCTGCGGTCATGCCCCCAGCTGGTGTTGATTGGCCAGCGGGGGGGCGTGAGCCATCCAGGGGTCAACACGAGGGGGGCGTCAACCCTCCGACCCCAAGCCAGATTACAGCGCGGACCCAGATGCCCAGCCGCAAGACTGCCCACCACGAAAGGTGAGCTGACATACAAAAATGAGAATGGCTGTGTAACACACCAGACCTTTAAAGAATATTCAACACACACACACGAACTGCAGTTTACCCCCACCAAACTACAATTCCCTGCACCTTTAACAAACTAAAGATTCTTGTGGGGTGGGGAATGAGCTTTGAATGTGTTTTATGCATCTAGTGTGTATGCAGTCAGTGTCTCAGAAAAGGGTAGGCTAAAAACAGTTTCCCCTAGCATACTGATTTTGTATAAACAGGATTTTTTTAAGAAAAGGAGGAAACGTTCAAACACAAATTCTTTCACTTGCAGTCCAAAACAAAACTGCTCAGCAACTGATCCTTCCTATCACTACTTGAGCCATTTGTTTCTCCTCTAAAAAGGGCATCACCAGAACTTGAATTGGTGAATTCAAGTTAATTTTGCCTTGGGCGGTGGGGGTGGGGGTGGGGAATACAATGTATGCAATAAGCATGCACTGAATCTACATGACTTTTGAAAGCACAGAATATTGCAAGAAGAAACCTGATGAGATCCAGTCAGCCAAGCTTGGACATAGGCCATTTAGAATAGGGAGCTTATCACTATTCTCAGAACTGACTTATGAGTGTTGCAGCACTTCATAAATCTTTTTAACAGAGAACATGGTTGAGCCATCTGGATTGTTTTGCTAAATTATTCCCAACTCAGGCTAGCAGGCACAGGAGCCTCACTTATGGTGCACTATAATCAGGAGCACGGACGGGAGAATCTGTCATTTTCAGTTTCTTATTTTTCCAACCTTAAAATCTCCACATTTCCACAGCAATTTGCTTATATATATTTTTTTAAAAACAACACCACTTCATTACAATATTTCAGCATTTTAGTGCTAATTTCTCCTAAATAAACAATTTTTGCCTGAAGTTTTGACTAATGTACACAATTCCTGCAAGCAAATTCTCCTAATACAACACATTTTGTATGCTGTTTTCACAAATATATTCATTTCTATACACATTTCACCATAGAATATGCATTTTTGCAAATATTGTATGGTTGGAGGACTGCATTGCAAAACTCTGGATAAGTGCAAATTTCAAAGAATGCCTGTGTTTGGGTTTTCATACTGTTTCAGAAAGCGCGAAATTGATAAATTTGGTTCTAAACGTGGACTGAGTTGAATTTCTCCCCATCCTTAATCAGTAGGGTGTCGACCTGGAAAGAGGCTGGTGTGTGTGCCCTAGGGCATATAGATGTATCTTTGTGTCCATTTCAGTCTTTGCTGTTTCTATAAAAATGATGGGATGAATTTAGGGATGGACAAATCAGCCTGTTTCCAATCTACAGCCATTTGGTATGCATTCAGTTCAAGTTACGCTGGTGTATCTTTGGCTGAGCTGGGGTTGGAGACTTAACGCTGGCTAAGCAAGAGATCCATTGCACCCTAAGCTACCTATCCTGTTGGATCTTGCCATAGGCCTGCCCCCTTACTCAGTTTAAACTGAACTAAAAAGTCCCAAATGTTGTAAATTTTCCTCTTACACTCTTGAAGTCCTACCAGCCCATGCAGATAAGTCTATTCTAACTGGCAGTTGTCCTACAAGAATTTCTGAGCTGCTATTTCATTATTATTTTCCGGTATCTGCTAAACAGATTTAGATAGCTCAATCACAGCTCCACTATAAAGCCTTACTGAACTGACCCATACAATTGTCACATGGTAGCCCACTCTGTTCTTTGCTGTAAGGTGGAAATGTTAGGGCCAAACTTTCTGTTGCATTTAATTCGGTGACTTTTTTCGTCCCCTGAGAGGAGGAGTTGTTGTTTGCATGTTTTAATGCAAAGCAGACATGGGTTAACTTCAAAGTAGAGCAAAGAACAGGCAAGGAGAGGGATGGCTCAAACCTATCCCTGCCAGCTATTTGTCTGATCAAAACTGCTCCTGCCAAACTTTTCCCCTCTATATACCAGGGAAGAGTGTGATTTTGGGACACATGCTTTTCCCTTCCACCAGATGGTGAAGCAACTGAGTTGAAACAATGGGACAATGCCAACAAGGTAGACAAACCATGGCAGGGAAAGGGTTAAACAGCGCCTCTTACCTGCAGCTGCTCTGCATTTAATATATATATATATATATATATATATATATATATATATATATATATATAACTTGGAGAGGCAGAAAGAGTCCTGGAATTATATATGATGAGTCATTTGCCCCTTAATTACCTTCCTAACCAATTGCTATGTGAATGAGAAAGAGGACTGAAATAATCTTTACCAAAGCAAAGTGGTCCATCAGCCTTTGTGCCTATGTATCCTTCCCATCTGCCTACTGATGGAGATGCAAGGCCCAAAGAAGGGGAATGATTGTGGCCACATACCTGGGTTTGTGTTCACACACAGCTATTGCTCAAACGTCTTTCTCTAATCTCTTAAGAGATACGTACAGGGTGGATGGATCGGATGTGCTCATTTGCCATATGGAGCCGACAGAAAGCACACAACGGAGTGTCATCACAGAGGCTGGTTCAGGAGCATACCAAAGCTATGAGCTGTGAGTCATCAGGGAAGACTAAACCATAACAAAACAAGGGATAACCAAATAAGAAATCCAAGATGATGTTCAAGAAATGATGTGGATCATTTCTTGCTGGGAAGAAAGAGCTCACAGTTCTACCAATATCCTATTGGGTGGTTAGTCAATACAAGTGGTTACGCAATTCACTCTAGAACAAATGACGGCTAGGCAAGTGATTAGGACAGGCGTTTTCAGTATTCAGTCCATACTCCAGCAAAAGAATCACTTGGGATTTAGTGGAATCTTATTTATACCCTATCAACAATATCCCAGTAAGTGCTCAAATATGGGGATGTGGTACAAAATAAATCTACTGAGAAAATCAAACAGAGTTGTGTCTGAAGATAATAAGGGTAAAACTTGATCTACCCTCATTATCTTTATCCAATACGCATACAATTATAGGAAGGGAGGAAAGGAAGACAGATAGCAAGTAACAATATCTGAAATGTTCAAAGAATACCATGCCAGCACTTAGCTGGTGACACTTGAGATGAAGGAGATAATTGAAAGGATGATTGCACTAGCTTGTTGTACTCCATTGATAAGAAAGACTTTAGCGTCCATTCACTATGCTCAGCCATGATACAAGATGTCTAAAGGAAACAAAATGCTAGACTGCTCCAGAGTGACAATGCCTTGGAGCTACGGGATGTTAAAACGGAAGATAAAACAAATGAAAGAAACTGAGTTGTGAAGAGGATACTTGCTGACAAACATTTGGAACACTAGAGCATTGTTTGAACGATCACCAGTGTTGCTTCCACCCGCAACATCTCAAGTGAACAACAGGCCCTAAAACACAGAATCACTGCTTTAGAAAACAGGCTTATCAAATTTTTAGAAAGCAAAGGTAACAGGGAGCATAGGTTTTCACAATCATGACTTATCAGATATATTGGCAGCAGGTCCCAGGTTCAATCCCAGGCATCTTTGGCTAAACATGGATGTGTGTGATATTTTTCATGGTTTTGTTTGGGGGTTTTTTGTGGGGTGGTTGGGGTTGGCTAAATATGAACCACCTGTCAGTTTCTGCTGCCTTCAGAACAATTTAAACTGCATTCAGAAAGCGAAGGAATAAACTACAGCTTCTGCTTAAACAACGTTGAATATCTTTTTCACTTTCAACCCTGCCCCCCCTCAGCCTGCCTCTCTATATGAAGAGATGGAGAATGGTCTCACTGAAAGAGAGAGTACAACGAGCACACATTAAAGCAAAGCTTTGATTCTGAACTCTTTATCCTGAACTCTGAACAATGGACACTTATGAATCATTTGTGCCATACAGTGCAGTCTTTTGAATGAGTAACAAGAGAAATCAGTTTTGCTAATACAGTTCTCATCCTGTATCTCACAATCATCCAGATTTATAAATACACACAAGGACTAAAAGTTAGAAGACCAAGATCACATAGAGGATGTTGTGAGGGCAATATGCTGGACAAGCTGGGAAATTATTGTTGGCCCAACAGAATAACACATGGCATTCTTTTATATTTTCTATTTAAGCTATTTTGTCAATGGAAAGAAGGGCAGTTTGGGGCAGCCATGTTATTTTCCATACAATTCCACCTGAGAACAACAGACCGTCATCAAGTACCGTTACTACTGGAGGCACTCGCTGTAATTATTATTATTATTATTATTATTATTATTATTATTATTATTAACCTGCTCTTCCTCCTGAAAAAGATCAAGGCAGAAATCACACAAGAAATAAAACAATGGAAACATCAAAGAAATACAACCGTAATTCCAGTACTGATGCAGACTGGGAAATATCTCTACTTAAAAGACTTGATGGAAGAGGAAGGTCTTCAGTAGGCACCAAAGAGACAACAGAGATGGTGCTTGTTTAATATGTGAAGAGTACAGTGACTGGCTGGATATGTAAGGGATGAGACAACCTTTGGAGAAGCCTTTCTCAACCTTGGGCCCCCAGATTTTGTTGGACTACAACTTCTATCATCCCTGACTGCTGGTCCCGCAAGCTCGGGATGATGGGAGCTGTAGTGCAACAACAACAGGGGCAGCCAAGTGGGAGGGGCCTGGATGGCAGACCAGAGCAGCAAAATTCTTGCTCTGGTCTGCAGGCCAGGGTTAAAAGCCGGATGCACCAAGCACTAGCAGCACAGTTGCACTGCAGGGAGGGTGCTGCAACTGGGCCCGCAAAGGCTGTTTTGGGGTACTCAAAGTGAGCGAGGAGCTCCAAGCTGTGGGCTTTTTAACTTTTCAAAAGAAAAGAAACAACTCTGACTAGAACACAGGTAATGCTAGAGTACTGGGACTACCTGAACCCTTATTCCTTATTCCTTCCTTCCTTCCTATTTCCATTTGGATTTTTTCTTTAAAATCTACACAAAAAATAGAATGGAGGGGACTTGTTCCATGCTCCCACGCAGAACTTGGACTATAATGCATCCTTGCTTGGAACAGTCCACCCTTATTTGGAACAGCTATAATGCAAATTCTTGCAGAATTCAGCAGCTGTTATGGAATTCCTGCAGAATATTTAATATTACTTTAATATTAAACACCAAGTTAAGTAGGGCGGGGTGAGTGGAAAAGGCACTTCAGCCAGGGGGAAAGCCAGATTCACATATTGTTTCAGAAAGTGAAAATTAGGTGAGGTCTCCTTTAAATGTGAACTGAAATTAACCTCTCACCCATTCCTGGGTTCAATCCCTGGCATGTCAAGATAGAGCTGGGAAGGACCCCTGCCTGCAATCTTGGACAGCCCTATTGACAATACTGAGCTAGATCGGCCAAGAGTCTGGTACTGTATAAGGGAAGAAGAGATATGAACAGATGCCAAAGCAATAATTGTCCATTACCATGACAAGAATGTACCAGAACACACTCATTGTCCCTTTCATGTGCTGCAATGGTTCCTTCATGAAAAGGGGGAAGAGGACCCTAACAGCAAGTACTTTTCCACAGAATGGAAAGAGCAAGAAGGAAAATAAGGGAAAATGAGAGTCAGTAATGCTTCTTATTTACAATGCCAAACCAGCTTTATAGAGTAAGAACCTTTTATGCACATCAATATTCTTATGTAGCTTACGTATATAAATGTGGATCAATTCATACATTTATTTAAAAGTGATAATAATCCATGTGTGCATTTCTTTCCATTTCATTTTAGCATTGCATCAGGTCCTAACTGAAAACCCTTGAAATAACTGCTGGCTTGCTCATGGCCAATTCTGTGTCACTGCTATGAAATTAGTCCTGAAATTAAATGGCTCAACAGCGCTAAGACATTCCCCAACTACTCCAGCAAGCAGTCACTCACCTCTAAGGTTAACAGGATAAAGGCTGGATAAAGAAACTACTCATTATACCCGCTCTACAAAGAAGCAATTATGCGACTTTATAAAGTGGTTTCAAATATATTTTGCAAACTAGGACTCAAGACAAATATTAGAGGCAGCAAATTACAGTACTTAGGAGAATTATCACCCAAGTAAAGAGACTCTTAATCTATAAAAAATATCAACAAAAGATGTAAATATGGACTCCTCTATGGGTGGCATATCTCCAAGAAAATATACATCTAATCTCGCAGTGTGTAGCCTCCAATACCTGGGGAGAAGGTTAACAATTCAGAGCTGTTTCCTACAGCTATAGAATATATTTTGATGTAGATTTGCAGATATCAGAGACTTAAAATCTATTATATAATCATAGGGCAAGGGTAAGAAACCTGTGGATGTACTTTTCGTGGAAAAAGAACTACAATGCCGGTTTTCATTTTAATCAATTTTACACTGAGAATTTAAAGAGATTATGCTTTATTCTGGGGCATTTGGTTTTAACAATATTTTTACTACCAAGAGTAAAATTGCAGGTTACATTACATCATTAGGCATGCATTGTATGTTCTACATGGAGATGCATGAAAGCAAGACAACATGGTAACTAGTGGTATGAGACTTATTCCATCCCAAGGGTCGGAAACATGGCAACCTTGTAGGTAATGGTGCACTCGAGGTCTTCCCCTGCTATCTGTAAATCCTCTGCCCTCACATAATTGCTCCCATTTTCCCCTTTGAAAAGGTCATAACAGTGAAAGTCGGGAAAAGTCCTCTTCAGGTCTCAAACTGGCACCAGTAAACTTTTCAGTTCCATGCCCCTTTCAAGGCTCAGAAAGAAGCTAAGTCAGTAGGAGGGGAGGGAGAAAGGAGTGATCCAGAGTGCCATGGGACACACATATAATGGAATCCACCCCCCCTCCCAACACACCATCAAACCATAGGCCACCTTGGTGCCCACAGAGATGTGCTGCATTCTGCTGGTGGTTCTGATGTCAACCTATTTAAAAATAATGAAGACCCGTCAGTGTCTGCACACTGGATCCATCTAATGGGGAACTTCTTGTGGTTCCCCACATCCCTGAAGTTCAGCTGGCCTTCACTAGAGACTGAGCCTTTAGCATGTCCTGTGGGAGTCCTTGAGAGTGGAGGTTCAGCAGGAACCACCCCTCCCCTTCTTGCAGAAATCATTTGTAAACTATATTGCTTAGACAGGCCTTTACTATATGGATTTTCTTTTTAACTAATCAGTATTTATGTTTTCATGGATGTTTTTTGCTAATTTTATTCTTGTATGTTATAAACTGCCTGGAAATGTCTTTATGAATGTGTAGATTATAAATACGTAAACAAATAAAATAAGCAAACTATAACCCTTCTCCTGAAGCGGGAATCCCTCACCTTCTTGCAGATGCTTTTTGTTTTTTAAAAAAAGCATAATAAACTAAAGCCAGTTCTTCATGCAAACTTCTTTCCACCTATAAATCATTTGGAGATGCCAATCATTAAAAATCCATGTTGAAAAAATCTTTTTAAAACCAGCTTTTCCATAGATTGTACAAACCCTGCCTTCACTTCAGCCACCTTAATTAGTAGTAGATGATTAACTTCTGTTTGATCAAGGACAAGGAAATTTTTGAAGTATCCCCAAATTCTCTAAATGTTTCAGTTGGGGAGATCACCACATTATATGGAATTTTCAGTGGCTTCTGCATCTCATCACAAGAATTTCCTCAGTCTGCTCCGGCATTTAATAGCTCCAGAACTCATCAAAGAATGCATTAAATCAGCTGAGATTCACTGGCATGCATTTCTTTCCACAAATATATCCCAAACAATTTTAAAAAATATATTTTGTAGATTAGACAATAAAACAATATGAAAGGATCAGTAGGTTTTCCATACTCTTATATACAATTCCTCCCCAACCCCCAGGAACAAATGACTCTCAGTTGAGGGTTGTAACCAATGTTAGTCCTACGCAGAACAGACCCACTGAAATTGATGGGCATGGCTAATCTACATTCGTTAATATCAATCGGTCTATTCTGAGGAAAACTATAGTCACATCTACTTCATACTTTTATATAACTTTAATAGTAATGGAGAATCCTGAGAACAGTAGTTTCCTAAGGGTGCCAACCCCTCAGACCTACAATTCCTAGCAAGGAGGAGGGGAAAGGGTAGGACTTCTTTCTTTTCTTGGACTCTTGGGTACCAATTACCACAGAGGATAGAGGAAAGCCTGTTTCACATTTCTACTTAGCTTTTTGAAACAAGTCACACACAAAAAATATGTTTCCACAAGTGGGCAGGATGTTCCAAGGTGGTAAGTACATGCGAGGTATGTGTTCACACTGTGTTCGAAAAGGCTGCTCTACTCAGCAATAGCCTTTGTCTTAAATGGCAAAGTCTCGCTAGCTTACTAGGTGACAACAATAGGCTATGCTTGTACTACAGTTGTTGGACAGCAAGCATCAGGAAGATGAAGAGTAATGGTGTCATTAGGTCGGAGGAGGAGGGCACAGGCAGACAGCAGAAATGACAGTCTGGATCACTTTGCTCACTTGCTGACTGTTACTCCCCTGATAGGTGGCCGCTCAGATGAATCCTTCACAACCCCCACAGCCATGCTTTGCCCATTGTTTGAAGTGAGCCCACCACTGTCAGCCAGTCCACCAGTTAGACTTGATTGCCCAACCTGATATAAAATGTGCTGCCTTCAAGCACATGCAGTAGCCACCACTGCCAGACAGCCCACTAGATTGCCCAGCTTGGTATCTTTTGTCCTGACACCTTGGGTCTGCTATTGGATAGAGATAGCATTTCTTGACACCAAGGGACTTGTAAACACATGCAACAGCTATGTATATTAAATGAACAGTACATTACTTCCTGCTCAGTAAATGAACAGCACATCGTCCAAATTCCCTTATTTTTAAAATGAAAGAATTGACGTCTCCTTCTGGCAAGGATGGGGAACCTTTCTCAGTCTGAGGGTGACACTCCCTTTTGGGGCAACCTTCCAGAGGCCACATGCCTGTGGTGGATGTAGGCAGAGGCAAAAGCAGTGGAGCAATAGATGTACATTTTACCTTTATACAGTTGGCCAGTTTGTAAACATACTCGCATTCTCCCCATCCAAGCAAGCAAGCAAGCAGCGTTACTAGAGTTCAAGGACACATTCCAGCCAGGCACAAACACTCAAGGAGGGAGTGAAGCAGGGGCCAGTGAGAGGTACAGCCTGGGAGACGGGATGAGGAGGCGGTGAAGCCTGTGCAGAGTCCCAGGGGTCAGATGGAGAGGCCTGGAGGGCCACATTTAGCCCCTGGGTCTGAGGTTCCCCACGTCTGCCTCACAGCTGCTACACTTCCCTTCTTTTCAGTTGGGCATATACTATATCAGTATACGTATCCCAGGCACTTAATGGATGTCATATATTAACAGATGGCCCTGTCCATACATTACGGCTGATCAGCAGGAGCTGTCACTTCTGGTGGTCCTGTCTTCCCCTAAGTTATCAAAACTCAATACAACATGGCACAAAAAGTGCTCAAGGCCATTTCCTGTTGGCTGAGAAGAGCATGAGTCAGCACTGGAACTCTCTACAACTCAAGATTTTACTTTCTTAAAAAGAAAAGAAATGTCCTGACATTTATGGAGTACATTTTATTCTTGGAATCTGCTATGGAGCCAAATGCTTCTGTACTGCACCGCACAATCCTAACTACTGAGGAAATTCTTTGAAAGCACTCTGAAAATTCCACATCCTTTATATAGATTCTACACCACACCACAAAATCAATACTATAATATTATGTCAAATTTGCATAGCACATGAAAATAGTCATATGCACTGAAGTACACACGCCTTAGAAAAATGAAAACTCTGTACCAAATATGCCTATAGTTGCCAGATGTGTATTGATCCAGATACCTGTAGACCAGTGGTGGGGAACCGGCAGCCCTCAAGATGTTACTGGACTGACCATTGGTGGCTGGGGCTGATGGGACCTGGAGTACAAGAGCAGCCAGAAGACCTCAGATTCCCCACCCCCTGGACTCTAAAACAAGTGATTTCTGAAAATATTATAAGATTAGATTCTGATTACTTACACACCATACATTTAAAGTAGCTGACCCAAAGAATTATGGGAACTATAGCACAGAACTAAAATTCCCAGCACACTTAACAAAATATAATTCCCATAATTCTTTTTTTTTGGGGGGGGGAGTCATGTGCTTTAATATGGTGTGTTCACAACCTCGATGCCAAATCATGAGAGTATCAAGAGCCCTTTTTCCACGCTTATTTGGGGAAAAATATGTTCCAGAATTATTGAAGGGCTTATCAAAACTTGATTCTATAATCCTACATTAAATATATATATATTTAGACTCACTTTTTAAAGTCTGAAATAGGATTACAACATAAAAACACTGTTACAGTATTATCTTATCTTCAAAATATTTTAAAGCCCATACAGAAAACAAAACCCTGTCACTTACCATTTTAACTGTTAGCACTGTTAACTGTAAAACACCTCCTTCTGTTTCCTTCCCAGAACCGTGGTGGAGCACATGAAAGGTCAAATATATAAGATAGAATTCTAACACACCGAGATTTCACTCCCATGTTAATGCACCTCAGATCAAGCCTGCAAAAGTGAAAATAATAAATTTAGGGAAACAAGCAAAATGACCCTACTGGTTGGTTGGTTTCCTAGATATCATCTACATATTTTAGAAACGTACAACCTTCTAATAGAAATGAATAAACTACTCAACCATAAAGTTGCTATAGAAGATATTCTTGTTCTGATTGGAAAGGGCATCTGCTATCTGCAATATTGATAATACTTTTCAAATTTCATCTGCTTTTGTTTGCATTCTGTGTCGTCTGTTTAAACACACTGGGAATAATAATGAATCCCTGCATTATCTTCACTTTTTCAAGGCCGAACATATAACTTTATCACAAAAATAATTAAAATTCTTTGGCACTCTTGTATCTTTTCCATTAAACGTTATCAAGCAGTGACAATAAACTAACATCAGTCCAAGGCTGCCCATATGCTGCTTTTTAAAAAGAATGCATTTGTCCCAGGGTGAGATACATGAATTTTGTGTTTACAGGGTCAAAGAATTCTGAAGTTTTTTTAATAGTGTTAGGACTATAAATCTGGGTGCGCACATAAGCAAGGATCATTAGGTAAAGCAGGGATACCTATAAACTTGTTAAAATGTCTCTTAATAGACGAATCTTAGCCACTTTATAACTCAGGGTGTGATAGATGCAAAGGGCTGGCACAATATCTCAAGCTACGATTCTCAAAGAATATCACAAGCACAGAATCCTCAATGGGGCACTTTCCTCCTCCCCATTACCATGCTTATACAAGGCTCAAACGGAACCCTGGCTTAGCTACTTTTTGTTGCAGAATAAGCCTTCAGTGCCGGGTCCTGAAATATTTAAAGACAGTGTTTAAGCATGTACACACTGCCTTTTTCTCATCAGTAAATAACCACAACAGCTACCATATACCTTGGATTCAGAGGAAGTGCTCCCAGGCCAGAGACCAAACTGCATTTGTTATCTGGCATCTTCTCCTTTTTAAAAAAAGGAATTAAGCAGTGGTTTTACACACAGGCTGTGTACACAGATAGCCATTGAAATGCACAGGGGTTGGGTTTCTTCACAGTACACTTTTGTATACAATGGTTTGCAATTGTACACCATTATCAAAAATGGCAGCTATGATCCATGTTGCCAGGTTACAGACTCTGCTAACCCAGAAATATTACCTCGGGTTAAGAACTTTGCTTCAGGATGAGAACAGAAATCGGGCAGCGGCGGCGCAGCGGCAGGGGGAGGCCCCATTAGCTAAAGTGGTGCTTCAGGTTAAGAACGAACCTCCGGAACGAATTAAGTACGTAACCAGAGGTACCACTGTATATAAATAGATAAAGATACAGAAATAGATATATTCACAGTCTTTCAAAAGCCAGGGGCTGGAAACTGTTGTGTGGATATACAGTAGGCTTGCAACTTATTAGTGAAAATAACACTTTAGAACAAAACTGTACTTTAAAAAGCACTGTTTTGTAAAAAAAAAAAAAAAAAAAAAAAGAGGAAGGAAGGAAGGAAGGAAGGAAGGAAGGAAGGAAGAATAGTATATTAGGCAAAAGTTCATGCAAACGTATGTAAATTACAGGGAATTCAGATTAAACACTGAAAAATGTTTTTTTTTTAAATCAAACTGATGTGACTATATTCATAATTTTAAGTTTTTAAAATTAAGTGCCCCAGCCCTGCCCCATTTCACTGCTAAAACAACCCTGTGACATAGGTGAGACAGAGAGTAATCCAGCAAGTTGTTGGGGGTAATAACTTTGATCAGAAAAATGGCTAGAGAGAAAAGGTATGATCTGATAAAGTTCACAACTTCATTTCATTAAAATAAAACTTTAAAAAATTGGGAGACTGGTATTGCATCTTATCCAGCTTGACCATAGAAAGCTAATTAAAGGGTGGGAGATTTTCCTCAAGCACTGTCCCCACATAACAGGATTTTTTTCTCCCTGATAATAATCTAAATAACAACTACTGAATGCTGATGCTCCAGTCTTTTGTTGGATTGGTATACGGCATGAATAGTTTTATTTATGCTCACTGTATACCATGTGGATGAAAGACAGTCTGGAAATATTTTAAATACAAATAAATACTGTACTGTAATAAGTAATAACATGCATCACAATCAACGCACATTGGCAAGAAAAGCAGAGCCACAACCCAAGCAGCTTATAATTTTAACACTGGCAAAGGGAGAGGAAGGAAGAGGGGAAGGGTTATGGCTTACAGTAGAGTCCATGCTTTGCATACAAAAGCCCCCAGGTTCATCTTCTTGGCATCTCCAGGAGCTGGGGCAGCCCCCTGCCTGAAACCACTCCTGAGCCTGTGCAGTGGTTAGATGGCCGGACTAGTACCTGGGAGACCAAGATTCAAATACCCACTTGGGCATGAAGCTCATTGGGTGACCTTAGGAGCCAGTCACTGCCTGCCTCTCAGCCTAACCTACCTCCACAGGGCTCTTGTGGATATTAAATAAGAGGGAGGACATTTGGGGCTCCTTGGGGAAAAAAGATGGGATATAAATGCAACAAACAAACAAATCACTGAGAGCCACTGTCAGTCAGTGTGTAGACATTGCTGAACTATATTAGCCACTGGTCTGACACAGTATAAAGCAGCTTCCTCTGTTCCTAGGAGAGTGGTGAGGGTAACATGGGACAAATATGGAGCAAATGGAAGCAATTAACAGATATGTAGCCTTCTTTTTAGATGTGGATCATGACTGAGGCATAAAGCCAATTCACAGAATATGTAGGTATACAAAATTTGGAAGGGGGATTTGATGGGAGAAAGTGGGCGCAGCTTGATGTAATGAGGCTTCACACTGGAATTTTTAATTGAACATTTTGTCCTTACAGTGGTACCTCGGGGTAAGAACTTAATTCGTTCCGGAGGTCCATTCTTAACCCGAAACTGTTCTTAACCTGAGGTACCACTTTAGCTAATGGGGCCTCAGGCCGCCGCCGCGCGATTTCTGTTCTCATCCTGAAGCAAAGTTCTTAACCCGAGGTACTACTTCCGGGTTAGCGGAATCTGTAACCTGAACGTCTGTAACCCAAGGTACCACTGTACTACATTGGAACCAATGTCAACTTATGTTATAAACTTAAGGCTGTTCTGCTCACTTCAGTGTCACCCATACACAGTACTGCATAGCAATGAGCCCTCTTTCCTAAACAAGTAACCGGTACTGAGTTACTAAACTGATCCATCAGTATAATTGAAGAACTTCCATAGGAAGGCAGAAATGTTAAAGAGACGTTAAATTCTCTCTGAGTGTGTTTTGTTAGCTCTTTCTCTCTCTCAATAATCAGAAGCAGAATTCCTACAGTCCTGCATCTCATGTGGAATGCTTAAGCAAGAAATCCATAACTTTTAATATGATGAGATTGTCCTGCTAGAGGAGATGGATTTTTTCCAATATCCCTGCTAACAAACAAGGTGAGTTCCCTGTATCAGCACATTTCAGTTTTCTATTCCACAACAATCACGTGCTGCATTTAGAAGGAATACATAGCTCAGTATTTTAAAATCACATTATAAATGAGATATGTACACAAGGATCAGCTGACAGGCAGATGTCTTAACAGCGGAATTTCAGAACAGCAAATGCTTTTGGAACCAGATGCAGTTAACAGCTCTGAAAAATTCTCCATCATTTTTCACCTGCAAAACCTTCCCCCATTGGAGTAGCTAATAAAAGCCAAAGTAGATGTAACAGTGGCAGACATGTGTGCGTTTTTCAAACATGGATCTGCCCCAAGATGCAAAGAGACCATTTCTCACAGTGAATGCTCCATCTCCCCACTGCTAACCCCTCTAAAGCTCTTCTCTCCAAGTGGTGGCATTAGAACTCAGCTAAAGAGTGAAGCACCTGTCGGGGGATAGACACTGATTAGGAGTGTTTATTTGTATTGCTTTAAAACCTGTTTTGGTTGTTTTCACTGTGTGGTTGTAAACTGCTTTGAGATTTAAGTGAAAGGTATGTCATAAATTAATAATACTAAAAAAAAAACAACCCAATGCTTTCATGGCTTGAAAAACATGAGCACTACACTACAGTGCCAAAAACTGGTCTCAGCTATTCTCCCTTCCTCACTGGATGGGGAGACAGAAAGGAAAATCCCATAGTTCTGCAACCTGTTTATAATAAATTTAAGCATGAACATTAGGCCTACTCATATGCAGTGCTTTTTTTTCTAAATAAATAAATAAATGTTTAGGGGCACTCTCCTTTTCCTACTCATATTGAAATACTGCCCCTCAATGAGGCCAAACTTAGATTCACAAAATGTTTTGGGGTATGCGTACCCCTGTGTCCCCCCAAGGGGGAAAAGCACTGCTTGTATGTATGGTCACTTTTACAGAGAGAGAATGGAAAACTGCAGCAGCGCATACACATAAAAGAGAGTGGATGTTATGCAGCAAGGCCGGGGGCTTCAGGGGGCACTTTACAGAGAGACGATCCTTGGGTATCCTTTTATTTGCACCACAAAGCTACTATATCACAAATGGATGATAGCATTTTCTGTGGTACTGCAGCCCAAGGTCTCTGCAGAGGTTTATACAGAAAGGAGAGAGGGATATAACAACAAAAAATACTGAGTTGGGTACTTTTGTCATCCTGCCCCAGCGGAAGTTCACCAAAACAAAGTACCTGGAAGGGAAGGCAACACTTACACCTCAGCTTCGTCTGGTAGGATAATGGCTGCCTTAGTTGTTCCCGATGACTGGGGAAGACCCATCAGATCTGAGCTCTGTTTATCTCCCACAAGCCTCCTTCAATCCATATTCTTGCCTGTAAGAGGATGCAGGATTTTATTATTGAAATGGAAGGCCTTTCCTGCCTTCCCCAGCCTGTTAGATAAGCCACCATCAGCTGCTCTGCATTGCTTGTTAATTGCAGTACACACCATACATTTAAAGCAAACCTCTAGGATTCTTTGGGGAGGGAAAATGTGATTTAAATATGTGGTATGTATGCAGCTGTAGCCACCCTGGAAGTAGCTCATTTTGTTTGCCAGTGAGGGTGGTCTCTTAAAGGGAACTTTCACACGACATTCTCTTGCGGGGGGATAAAGATGACATGTAAGCAGAGCTGCATGCTGGCCAGCCTCATGCCATGTCTTCTTCCCCAGTTCCAAAACCCCTGCAAATAGTCCTAGCATCTACCACAAACATTAATATTTCAGGTAATGCTAAATAAAAAAAAGGGCATTACACTTCATCTGCATTTTCACTTAATGCTAATACAGGCACTTGTCAGTAGATGTAAAAGTAACAGGAGACAAGGGTTTATTTTTATACCTCACACAACAGCAACTGGTGACTTTCCTTAGATCACTGTATGTGTGCAGGCACTTACATTCCCCCCCCCCTTAATCGTTGAAATGTTTTAGACAGATTTTCCCTCCCACCCCATCTCTGTTCCTCATTCAAAATAAAAATAATTTTAGACCATCTCTGACATTCTAATTTCAACAACCGAAAAAGAAGAAATTGCTTTTGCCTTTGATACAGTGTAAAAAAAATTAAAACCAAATCGTGATAGAACTACCTTCTCCTCAAGGTTGACTAAGGGCAATTTATTTTTGGCCTTGTTCACATTGGCCTTGTTCACATTTGGCCTTGTTCAAATTGTCATTTTTTCTGGTTTCCTCTGGACCATCTATAAACCATGTGAGGGAAATGTACCCTAAAGCTGTGGGTTTTCTTCAAGTTTATTACACTGATTATTACAGTGATAATAAGGTATCCCTGATAATGTGCACTGCTCTTCCCAAAGCTCCTTTACACCACACCACCACCACCCTAATTGAGACAGAGAAATTAAGAGTAATAATTTTCCAAGGTTCCTCTAGCAAAACATGGGAGCAGAACACAAGCTGGAATGTGAGCAGAGTAGGGTGACCAATATGGCAAAGGGTCTGGAAACCAAGCCTTATGAGGAATGGCTGAGGAAACTGGGTATGTTTATCCTGGTAAAGAGGATAGTGAGAGGAGATATGATGGCCATCTTCAAATATCTAAAAGGCTATCACATGTAGGATGGAGCAAGCTTGTTTTCTCCAGCTCCAGAGGCTAGGACCTGAGCCAATAGAGTCAAGTTACAAGAAAGCCAACTAAACATCAGGAAGAACTTTCTGACAGTAAGAACTGTCTCCTATGAGAGGTGCTGGATTCTCCTTCCTTGGAGGCTTTGAAGCAGAGGTTGGATAGTCATCTGCTATGAATGCACTAGCTGAGATTCCTGCATTGCATGAGACTGGAATTGATGACCCACAGGGTCCCTTCGACCCCACTATTCTATGATTCTATGAACAATACTTTAAATAAAAATTGGAATAAGTTGGATCCAAAGGTTCCCTTCCAGATGCAGAAGGCATATTTTGCTCATTGGAGAACTGTTTCCTCATGCAATTTGTGATACAACTGTGTGATGCCATCTTGCACAAATTCTCCTACTTGTACGGAAAGGTTGAGGCAAGTTGATGACAATAATTGATATGCAACCTGCCTATTGCAGAACTGTATGTAAACTCTCAATCAATCTATCAATCAATCTTTAATGACCAGCACCAAAGAAGCAAAATAGGAAACACACAAAAGTCATTATCCAGATGTCTGTAATAGCATAAAAGCGAATAAAATAAATTAAATGAACTGCGTGGACTCTTACCCAGGCTCTTGCTGAAGAACAAGATTGGCCTCCAGTGACTTTAAAAAAAAATCTAGCCCACAGTGTTTGAAGTATAAGTTCTTTCTGCAACTGTCATTTTGAAATAAAAAAAGGCATGGACTTGGGAACCAACTGAAGAGTCTTTGCTTGCCTTAGAGAAGGCTTATAGGGTACACATTTGTAGTAATTGCATGGTATCTAAGAGTGCCATATTCTTGACTGCTTTATGGACCTCTTTTGTGATGTTGAATTCATTGCCCCACTGAGGTTCCACCCATGAAAGTTACTCCTGATTTATGCTGGCATAAATGTCATAATTTAGTTTACGAGTTGAGAGTTGTGTATTTTTCAGAATCTAACTGAAGCTCCCCTTCCAGGGCAATTTATTAGAGCTTGCTAGTTCTGCACTGAAAGGAAACCTGTAAGAATGGGGCAATGCCAAGAGAAAATTGGCCCAACATAAACTCAAATCCCAGAGGACTGGCAAAGAGTGAATGTGCAAGAGCAATTTCAGCTCAGCAGTGCTCAAACTGCTATGACATGCTAGTCCGAACAGTTGAATTTTGATCGTCCAATATGGGTAGAATTGGTGCACCAATCAGAAGAGCAGTCTACCACTTGAGACAGGTTAGTACAATCAGCTTAGGAAGCTGCCTTGTATTAAGTCAGACCATTGGTTCATTTAAGTCAGTATTCAACAATTAAGTCAGTATTCAACAATTCAAAGTGTTGGTGCTGACCTTTAAAGCCCTAAATGGCCTCAGTCCTGTATACCTGAAGGAGCGTCTCCAGCGCCGAGGGCCTTCTGGCAATTCCCTCACTGTGAGATGCAAAGCTACAGGGAACCAGACAGAGGGCCTTCTCGGTAGTGGTGCCCGCCCTGTGGAACGCCCTCCCATCAGAGGTCAAAGAGATCAACAACTACATAACATTTAGGAAATACCTGAAGGCAGCCCTGTTTAGGGAAGTTTTTAATCTGTAACATGTTAATGTATTGTTTTTTAATGTTTGCTGGAAGCCGCCCAGAGTGGCTGGGGAGACCCGGCCAGATGGGCGGGGTACAAATAATAAATTGTTGTTGTTGTTGTTGTTGTTGTCTACTTCAACAGATATCAACTCTCCAGGATTTAAGAACATAGGCCAGTGGTCTATCTAGTTCAGCATCCTTTTCTCACAGTGGTCAACATGATGTTGATGATATACCCCTTCCTTTTTCCCTGATGGAGCTCAAGATGGCTTACAGAGAAAAACAAGAATTGCTAAAATAAAATAAAAAATAAATAAAACATTAATAGAATTAAAATTATATAAATATATGTTTAAAGCATACAAATAATTACAATAAAAACAGCACAGCACCAGCCAGTTCATTAAAAGCAGTCAGTTCCCAAAAGCTTGTTCGAAGAAGGAGGTCTTCACCTGCCGGCAGTAGGACAAGAAGGAGGAAGCCAGTCTAGCTTCTCCAGGGAGGGAGTTCCAGAGTTCGGGAGCAGGGAGTCTGAAATGCCTGTGTGACACCCACAAGGAGGACCCAAGCACAACAGCACTCTCCTGCGGTTTCCAGCAACTGGTATTCAGAAGCATTACTGCCTCCAGCAGAGTCTTTCCCATTCCTTCCTGGAAATGTTTGGGATTAAACCTGGGTACTTTTGAATGTAAACACATGTGCTCTACCACCAAACTGTAGCCCTTCCCCAATAAGTCTTAAAGGACACAATTTCATTACAAATATAGCTGAACTATGTTATTTGCTGAACAGCAGCCTGCAGCCTAGTTTGGTAGGATCTGGGGTGAACTAGCTTGCAGTTACTCCCTTCTGGAATCTTGACTTTGATCCGGCAAAAACACCAGCCTTTATTCTTACAAGTGTCTCAGCCCCACTATTTTGCTTCCCATTTCCTCTGCCTTTGTTCCTTCTCCTAGCCTCATTCTGTCGCTGTCAGATCTGCACTTCTACAATATTTAATTAGCCTTAAATATAGCAGAGGTCCTAGTGATCTTATCTTAGCTGGGGTACTGTGAATAATCTGATACTAATACCACCACTTTTCATGAAAAGTACTTGGGATAATAACTGCAGTGAAAGTATTCGCTTCTTCACTCTTCACTTATTCTTTCACCTTTAAATGGTGAAGCTGCTCTTCACTGCTTCTCCTGGATCTGTGAGAGATGCATATACAGTAGATGCCAGATTAGGTTAACACTTGTTTGAAAACATCACAAAACACTACAATGGTGACAGCCCTGTTCTATTGCCTGATTACTTACACTATTAAAACCAAAGCTTACATCTTCCTTAGCAGATCTGGAATCAACTTAAATCTGAATGTGTTGGCTTCATTGGATTGCTAAATGGGCTACCCAGAACATCCCAACCATGATGGCTTTTCGGGGGGGGTGCCTTGCTCTGCCCCTCCTCAATCTGTCCTAGTAGTTGCAAGAAGCTCTATACTATGTCAAATAAGATCTCTGTTGGATCCACTATGTCTCCTTTCCATTCGTAGCCAACCAAAGCAACATTACGGAGGTGATGTGTTTCCAGCTACTCCACCCACTGCTTTTGGAAGCCTTATAAGAAACTGCTGCAGGAGATTGTGAACAACATCATGAGAGAGAGGGGTTTCCAGGACCCAGGTGAAGCTGTCAAGCTCCCTTACTACTTTGGCTACTGCCAGGAGTTGTTAATGTAATCTTGTTATATTTATAGCACTGAGATGTTGTGGGGCTTTTACATGTTGTTATATTTGATATTGTTTTATTATGTTACTATGAAACTGTTCATGCAATGGTTTAAGATGCATACCTGTTTTCTTTGTTGTAAGCTACTTTCAACATGATTCTTTTGGGGGAAAGGCAGCATACAAATAAAATGATGATGATGAAGACAAAGAAGTCCACAGCACCTTTACCATTTTACCCCATTCCCAGTAAAGGCAGCGTGCCTCTGAACCTAGATATGTACTTTATTTCTCATGGATAAAAGCTGTTGATAATCCTATTCTCCTCCATGAATTTGTCTAACTCCCCCTCTGAAGCCATCCAAGCCATAAAAAAAAAATAAGAACAACCCTGCTGAATCAGACCAGTGGCCTGTCTAGTCCAGCATGCTGGTCTTACAGTGGCCAATCAAATGCCCCATGGGAAGTCTGCAAGCCTGTGGGCATCATCACATCTTGAGGCATCAAATTCCCTAAATTGATTCCATGTTTCACAAATAAATACTTTGTCCTGAACTCACTGCCAACCAACCTGTAGTAGTTTGTTTCTCTCCAGATAAATCACAAGCTGCAGCAAAGGTTTGTTCTTTGCTTACCACTTGTGGTTTGTCCACGGGAGGCAAGCCACGAGCCCGTGTTTGGGCACAGTGCAAAGACAAACCATGGGTTAGATCTGCTAGCATGGTAGCAAGCAGGGCTGGCAGAACAAAGCAGTCACATTTTTTCTGTTAGCTTCTGCATGCTTACCCATGTGCACTTAGCCACGGTTTGGTTTTAGAGGTATGTGTGAACGGGCCCTATGTGAATGTTAGTTATGTTTGGTTAGCATCAGAAGCTGAGAAATTACAAACAGCTTATTTGAGTAAAGAACTGCCATTGGTCGTCCATCCAGGTTAAAGGCAAATTTAGATCATTTTAGCATTAGAAGGGCAACACTTACTTATCTTTAAAAATCCACCCAGAGGCATGGAGAATTGTCATCAGACAGAGCTGGATGATTGGAATTCAGTGTACTAACACCTTTGGGGAGGGGGGGGGTCCTGCTGCCAATGATTTTAAACAACAGGTCCTAAAGGCAAGGTGCCATTTTTTAATTTGAGGTTATCCTGTCACAATTTTTCTAACTCCCCCCCCCCAGTCCTTTCAGATTGCAAGCCTGAGGGCAGATATTGTCTTAACATTGACATTTGTAAGCCACTCCAAGGGTTCTTCTTTGGCTGAAGAGCAGGATAAAAATGCTTTAGATGAATAAAGTTATTTTGAGGAGGAGAAATCAGTGTTCCAGGTGCAGTGGTGCACCCATTGGCCCTATCCTGGCTACTGTGGATAGGGGTGGATTTTAACAGCTGGCTGGCCCGTGCCTCCAGGCTGCCTGGGAATGGCCGCTTACCCTCTTTGGGAGTGGGTGGCAGTTACTGCCCCTCGCGGGTCTGCTGCCATCCCTGGGCAGCCTGGACATATGGGCCAGCCGGCCGTTAAAATCCATCCCAGCTGGCCACAGGGCAGGGCAGGGTTGCCCTCTGAAGCCCCAGTTTTTGAACCAGCCAGTCAGGAGTCCCCTGGCAGACTGAAGCCTTGCTGGCGGACCCTGAGCCGGAAGTTTCCGCTCAGGTCCGCCAGCGACACATAAAAGCCGAGAGGGCAAATCCTTTACAAGCAAAGGCCCCAGTTTCACTCCTTGCCCTCTCCAGGTAGGGCTGGGAACCCCGCTTCCTTTGAGACTGTATACACACTACCAGTTTAAGATGCAGTGGGGCCATTCTTTTTTCTCAGTTTGGATCGAAACTGGTTTAGTGGGGGGAAACACACCCATACAAAGGATTTCCTAAGATATGACAGGATGGATGTGTTCACAGGGTGTTCACAGCCTGAAACCCTGGGGAGCTGCTTTCAGATAGTGGAAATGAATACAGTGGAAACAACTCCAATGGTCTGACTCGGTGTTCTCCCTGTGATTACAATTCACATAACACGCAATGCTTTCTGACAGAGTCAGTTCACACAGTCAGCTAAGCCTGTCTCATCATGCTAAATACGAATAGGTTGTACACACATGTGTGAACCTGGATTACATATGTGTGTTAGGGAGAGGGAAAGGAAACACAAATATATTAGAGAAAGAATCACAAAAGGGCCAGATTCTTCTCCCTTACACCTATGCAACTGCTGAACACAGGCAGTTTTTTGTAAATCTGTGATACTATTCTTTTGGGATTTGGGTGGGGGTCAGCTAGTCACGACTCAGAATAACCTTTCGTGAGTTCTTTCATCCTGCCTTTAAAGTTGCTTTCCTCCCTACTCACTTATGCTAACATTCAGAGGCAATCAGCAAAATAATAATTTCACATTTTCAGGCCATTACATTATGTGTTGCTTTTGTCAATGGTAACTTTTTAAAAAGGTAAAATTTCTTTGCATATTGACTGCCAGCCCTGCACAGATGTAATGGCATCAGTCACTGCACCACATGATGAAATAAAAATTAAATTGTAGTTGGGGGCTTTTAAATCAACTCAATTAAAATAAAGAGATTCTTGGCTTGATATAGGGAAATATTTGTATTTCCAATTCTATTTGTTAATACATTGACATATGTGCTATTTTTTAAATGTAGCACTAAGTGCACTTTCTGTCAATGCCATAGATTTTTTAATAGACTGAGAAAATGCATTTCATTTCTTCTTATTTTCCTTCAATACATCATTTGGTTCTGCTTTTTGCCTGCATGAAATTCATTTTCTAATGGAAATATTTGTTTTGTAAATCAAATATGTATTATGCACAAAATGCAAAGCACAAATTAAATTATGTTAATGAAATGAAAGAGATATGAAATGCATATTTCATGGACAAAACATAACCTCAGCAAACAACCATTTCTTGATAAAATCTTTAAACACAATCTCATTCTGTGACAGACATATTGTTAAAGCAGATAGCACCTCATTTAAATGGTTTCCTTTAATATTAGTGCTTAGTATATAATTGTAAATAACTTTTGGGATGAAAAACCAATAATGAAATACTGTCTTTAATAGTTTGCTATTGATGTCAGCATAAAATTTGTAGTAGTTGAATATTGGAAATTGGGAGTGGAACACAATATAGTCAAAAGCTGTAAATGATTGCATATTTAAATAGAGCTGACTAAGGCAAAGATGTTATAGATATTAGTAATAGGCAGAAAATTATGCTGACCTAACATTATTTGACAAAACCCACTGTTTTAAATTATATATTGGTTACACTTAATGAATAATAGATTTTGTAGGTGTTGTTTTTCTGATCATAATGCTGATGATACCATATGCAGGATATTCCTCAGTCATCTATCTGACAATAAAACAGGTGGACATCACAAAGGGGACCAGAATTTAATATATGCATGCCTCTGTATAAATCAGTGATGGAGCCACACCTTTGTGTGCTGCTGTATATGGCTCTAGACAGCCATGTGGGGGAGGGGGGAAGATGACAGCAGAACAACTAAAAAGAAGGGAGGGACTCAACAAAGATTATAAGAGAGTGGAAAGAGATTACTCCAATGCAAGAAATGGCTACAAAGGGAGGACTCTTCAAGAGAGGTGGGAAGGGGAATGATGACAAGTATAAAAATGATTAGGATTTAATATTGGTATGGGGAGGGGGAGAGAATGACTCCCCACCCCTGAAAGTGGATGAATTAGTCTTCAGCAGCAAAGCAATAAGAAGTGCAGTTGTACCTTACCATTTCGGACCATTTCGGATAATTTGGAATAGATTTATGTCATGCATGTGTTATCAACTAAATACCTGGCATGTGGCCCATTGAAGAGTGACTTAGAGGTGTGGGCTGGCTGGAATAATAATAATAATAATAATAATAATAATAATAATAATAATAATAATAATATATTATTATTTATATCCCGCCCATCTGGCCGGGTCTCCCCGGCCACTCTAGGCGGCTTCCAACATACATTAAAATACATACACATGTTACAGATTAAAAACTTCCCTGAACAGGGCTGTCTTCAGGCATCTTCTAAATGTCAGATAGTTGTTAGTACCTTTGACTTCTGATGGGAGGGCGTTCCACAGGGCGGGAAGAGTTAGTTTCTGCTCAGTGCAGGCTCCCAGACCTCATCATATTTCAAGGATGCTTGAGCTATGATTCCTGCATTGCAGAGGGTTGGGCTAGAGTACCTTCCAACTGTACAACTCTATGGTCTCAGTTGGTAGTGGACTCTCCTACACTGGAGGTTTTTAAACAGCATTGCAGGAATTTGAACTAAATGACCCTTGGGGTCCCTTCCAATTCTACAATTCTATGATTCTATGATCAAGAATAAAGCTTCATTTGCAATTAGCTCAACGAGAGCTGGACCATAAAGAAGGCTGATCGCTGAAGAATTGATGCTTTTGAATTATGGTGCTGGAGGAGACTCTTGAGAGTCCCATGGACTGTAAGAAGATCAAACCTATCAATTCTTAAGGAAATCAGCCCGGAGTGCTCACTGGAAGAACAGATCCTGAAGCTGAGGCTCCAATACTTTGGCCACCTCATGAGAAGAGAAGACTCCCTGGAAAAGACCCTGATGTTGGGAAAGATGGAGGGCACAAGGAGAATGGGACGACAGAAGATGAGATGGTTGGACAGTGTTCTCGAAGCTACCAATATGAGTCTGACCAAACTGTGGGAGGCAGTGGAAGACAGGAGTGCCTGGTGTGCTCTGGTCCATGGGGTCACGAAGAGTCAGACACGACTAAATGACTAAACAACAACACAGTGCGTTCACTGTACAGTATAGTACAGTGGGACGCGGGTGGCGCTGTGGGTTAAACCACTGAGCCTCTTGGGCTTGCTGATCAGAAGGACAGCGGTTCGAATCCCCGCGACAGGGGTGAGCTCCCGTTGCTCGGTCCCTGCTCCTGCCAACCTAGCAGTTCGAAAGCACGAAGTGCAAGTAGATAAATAGGTACTGCTCTGGCAGGAAGGTAAACGGCGTTTCCGTGCATTGCTCTGGTTCGTCAGAAGCGGCTGTACACCGGCTCCCTCAGCCAGTAAAGCGAGATGAGCACTGCAACCCCAGAATCGTCCGCGACTGGACCTAATGGTCAGGGGTCCCTTAACCTTCACAGTGTGTTCATACATCTGCAGCAGAAGACAATATTCATTCAGCTCAAAGCACATTGCTTCTTGCAGAATAGCAAAGCAGCTTGCTTGTCATCACATGGCCAAAACGATTTTCAGGTCAGAGTGAGGTGAGGAACTTTGTTCACATGCCTCATTGCAGGTTTAACATCCACTTGACCAAGCAGTAATGTAATGATCCAATGATCCAATGGCCATTGCACTGTACTGAACAAGTATGACACACACTGAATTCTCTGTGAGCAAGTTGTAGTCATGTTTGGTCACATGAATTGGCTCTACCTGGTTCAAAGGAAGCACCTTCTTCAAGCCCATTGGGAACAAAGGTTAAATACCTGGAATGACATTATGGCTAGACCATGCTGGAATTAGAACATAAATGCATTTTTAAAAGGCTACAGCAATCATTGCCACCTGTTAGTAGGAAATAGTAGGATAAGCAATGATATTTCGTTTTCAAAAATTAGACAACTTCATGGAATAGCAATTAACTAAGGGGGTCAGTGCATTCTCCTCTTTCCAAGAATGCACTTAGACCCAATATACTAAGAGAAGGTGGGAGTGATAAAATTGACAATAGCTTTTCTGTGCTGTTCTGTACGTTTTCCCCACATGTCCACACCAGCCCACTAGTTTAATAACACAGGCTATTAGGGATGCAGGGCAGGGCAGGGAGGTAGCATTGGATTAAGTTCTCATGGAATGGTAAATTCACACTTTCTGAAAGAATATAAGAACCAAAACACACACATCCTTCAAAATTTGCACTTATTCAAATTTTGAAGCACAGTTTTCTATCATATGATTTTACAAAAATGCTTATAGTAGGGGAAATTGTGCATACAAATGAACATGTTCATGAAAAGAACATACAAAAATAAATTGTATTAGGTACAATTGCTGACAGAATTTATACATGAGTCTAAGCTGCACACACAAATGTGTTTATTAGGAGGGATTTGCACTAAAATGCAGGTGAATTTTTATGAGGATTTTAAAAAAAACAAAAAAACTTGCAAAATGCTGTAGAAATGTGGAGAACTGTGCTTCAGAATAAAAAGAAAAAGAAAAACAGAACCATATGGGATTTGTTTGTGACATGGCCAGCATGCTCTATGTTAAGTTTACCAATAAAAATTGTGTTACTTAAGTACTCACTGTGGTCCTAGTGATCTTTCTGAACTGGGTTCAGGTCTGGTTGACAGCACAACTCCATCCTGCAAAATGATTAGGAATGATACAGCAGTTGAACTCAAAGATATAGGCAACAACAAACTGCTCAAGTCTGAATAAACAAAATAAATAACAATGAAAAGCACCTTTATTGTTTTAGTGCTGTAATACTGCAGGGAATTATTTTAATTCACCTTAGTCTATTGATTTCAGGGGGAGTTAAACACTTTGAGGTGCATACATACCCACCCTTTTTGTGTTTGTAAGTTGTTTTTAACTGTTTTAATGTTGTGTTTCAATGTTGAATGTTGCAACCCTCCCTGGGACCTTAGGGTGAAGGGAGCGGGGGACAACATTTTACTACTGTTGTACATCATTTTGGTGCCTCTGGTGGAAAGTGTTTCTAACTTCTGTCAAATAACAAATACTGTTGTTTCCAAAGTAAACATCCCACAGAACCTGAGGTAAAGTGCCTCCTCAAGGAAGAAGCCAGGACAGGCCTATGTCGAGAGCCAGCTTTTTAAGCCCTCGCAGCAAACTACCGTATTGTTCTCTCTATAAGGCGCACCTGACCATAGGACGCACCTAGTTTTTAGAGGGGAAAAGCCCCATTCTTTTGAGGATCAGCTCAAATTTCTGCAGCTTCTTTTGCAAAGGAGAAAAGCCCCATTTTTTGAGGATGAGCTCAAAGTTGTTGAGCTTACTTTGCAAAGGGGAAAAACCCTGTTTTATGGGGTTTAACTCACAGTTCTGCAGCTTCAGGAAGCCATTTCTACAGTTTCCAGACAGATAATCTAATCAGCCAGTCGCTGGGGAAACAGCCTCCCTCTGGAATCTCTCTCCCTTATTTCTCTCCCCATCCTTTGCTGAGCAGCTGCTCAGCGGGCTTCCTTTCAACACCCCCTTCTCTCTCTCTTTTTTTTAAAAAAAGCACGATCTGCTTTTGCCCCTGGGCAGTTCAGCTCCAGGGACCACACATTCGCTCCATAAGACGCACAGACATCTCCCCTTACTTTTTAGGAGGAAAAAAGTGCGTCTTATGGAGCGAAAAATACGGTACTAGGCCTTTACTAGGCCTTTGTAAACCGCTTTGAGGGTTTCTACAATCAAGTGATATATAAACTTTACGGAATAAAGATAAAATAAACACTAGGCCTCAGAACAACAGCATTTCTATTGACAAAGACGGTGGAAAGTTGCTCTCAGTACTTCTTTCCCCATGAAGTTTTTTTTTTGTGTGTGTGTGTGTGTGTGTGTGTGTGTGTGTGAGAGAGAGAGAGAGAGAGAGAGAGAGAGAGAGAGAGAGAGGCAAATGAACACAACACTAACAAAACACAGCCATTCAAAGGAAAGTTTACGCCTCCCTGCTGTAAACAGCACTCTTAAGCCCCAACCTGACTAAAACTGTCCTGAGGCCTGTTCCGATGAAGAATGACTCAAGCATTTTCTTTAAAAAACAAAAAAGCAACCCATTTGGGCCTATCCATGGGCTTTCTTTGACAGAACACTTACAAAGGAGCTTGGCCTCAAGCCCAGGGGCCAAATGTGGCCCTCCGGGTCTCTCTATCCTGACCTTGGAGTTTTTCCCAGGTCACCACACCACTCCTCACCAGCCCTTCTTCACACCCCAAATGTGTTTGTTTGGCTGGCGCATCCTTGAACTCTGATAATGCTACTGGCTTCTCTGGATGCAGGAGAGAGAGGGGTGTGAAAGAGTATGTGGAAACTAGCCTACACCACAAAGGCAACAACAACAACACTTTTGCTGTGCCTACTTTTGCCTCTGGCCCTGCCCACCACTACCATGTGGCCCTCGGAAGGTTGCCTGGAACAGACCATAATCGTAGAGCTTCGGAAAGGATCCCCACCCCTGCCTTACAAGCAGGGCATATCTGCTTATATGTGAAGAGCAGTGGGGTTATTGTTGTTGTTGTTGTTGTTGTTGAAATACCACAAACTGAGGACTTCACCTCCCTCCAAGTGATGTGCTCCCTCAGGACTTGTGCAAGTCTCTGGATAATCCTGCTGTGTTTGGATACCACTCAGTAGCCACACCAGGCTAGTTGGAGACTGGGGGAGAGATAACCCACCATTTGCTACCACAACAAAAGATTTCTAAGTTGAGGTTTTTTATTATTACTGTATTCTTCCTTTTGCCCTTGTGGCAGCTCTTCGAGATAAGCCAGGGAGGTGTAGCGTCTTCCTGCCAACCTTGCCCACTGCGGTCTCCATTCTCTCATCACAGACAGTGTTTTTCTGCCCACATTTCCCTCCACTCATATTAAGAATTTCCCCTCTCTGCAAGAATCCCCCCCCCCCGACTTATATTAAGGCTATCGGAACAAGCACTGAGTGCTAAAAATGCAAAATATGTACATGAAAGTTGCAGCCCGACAGCAGCTAGTGGGCTGCAGGTTTCTTGCTCCGGAGCTAGAGAGAACTTGGAAAATGATTATTCTTAAATTTTCTCTGGCTGTGTGGTGTAAGGGTGCCTGTCCCTGCAGGGGCACCTTCTTTTCAATGGCACAGTGCCAAGGAATTCTGGAAAGCCCAGGGGTGCTGTGTAACTGCCTTCCATCCCAGGGATTTGCAATTGGTTCCAGGGAAAGAAGAAAAACCACCTGAATTGGACTAAAAAAGAAAACTCCGCTGCGCGAAAGTCTACCTCGGTACACCTGTTCACCATTATACCATGAACATATATATATTAATTTTTTAAAAAATTATAGACCATTATTTCATTTAAAAATATTGAAACAGTTCACAGCAAAAAATACATAAAAGCATACAGTAAAAACCATATTAAAAAGTTAAAAACAGATGCCAATTAATCATTGTGGAAAGATGCATTATTGATTGCCTGCCTAAGGTCTGACGGAATAGGAAAGTTTTCAGCAGGCGTCTAAAGGTTGGCACAGAAGGTACCTGCTGAATTTCTAGTGGCAGAGTGTTCCACAGGACTAGGCCAACGACACTAAAAGCTGTGTGTGTGTAATGAGCCTTGCAAACTCAGGGAATGGCCAACGGTGCTCCTGCAGATGTTCTCGGTGATTGAGGTGGGATAGATTTTCATCAAGAAGCTGTGAACAGATTCCACCTATAGATAATAGAGAAAAGTCCCGTCCCCCAACTCTCATAACACAAGAACTCATGGAAATCCAGGAAAGAGGAATGTGGGGAAGATTCAGGACAGATAAAAGAAAGCCCTTCTTCACACAGTGCATTGTTACAGGAGGCAGTGATGGCCATCAATGTGGATGGCTTTAAAGCAGAATTCAAAAAGAATAAGGCTATCAATGGCTTCTAGTTGTACAATGATTATGTACTAACGCTAATACTGGATGCAATATACCTCAGTATATTGGGAGAACAGGAGGCTGGGCCTAGATAGGCCATGGCCTGATCCATCAGGCCCTTCCAATGGATGCCAATATTTCTTTGTGATCAGTTGTCACTTGGTCTCTCTCGCCGGCTCCACGCTGTCTCTTGCCATCCACCTCTCTTTCTCATCTCAAAAATAAGGCATAAACTCTTGAATTAATTCCATCTGACTTTAAGGGCAATGAAGAGCTTATTAAAATCACCAAAGGGACATCTGTCTCTTTTCCTTGCTCCTATTTTTATCTGCAGCGCCATGGAAGAGAAGGAACATAACGTGCGAGTAAAAAAAAAAAGGAAAAAAAGATACCCACAAGACTAACATTACACCGAAACAAGATCATTGTTATGATCTGGAAGATGCCTGCAATCTAGCAGGTGATAAATAGATGGAAGTATTTGTTTAAACTTTCCTTTATACTTGAAAACAGGCAGACACACACAAAATACACAATTTTAAACTGAATTTATCTCATTCATTAGACAAGGCATTTACATATTTTATTAAATACCAGAGGAGACAGTGGAGATTCTAATGATACATTATTACAACTGTTTAGTTCCCCCACCCCCATACACACTTCGTTTTCAGGAAACAAAAAATTCTATGAACTTGTCCTACAGTTAGCTGGGATTCTCCCCTTTCTCTGATTTTAGTCAGCGTCAAGGAAAGGTTTCAGAATGTATCGAAACAGAAGACAAATGCATTAGTGCAGGCATAGGCAAACTCGGCCCTCCAGTTGTTTTGGGACTACAACTCCCATCATCCCTAGCTAACAGGACCAGTGGTCAGGGATGATGGGAGTTGTAGTCCCAAAACATCTGGAGGGCCGAGTTTGCCTATGCCTGCATTAGTGCAATCTAGTCAACAGTTGTTGACTACCATTGTAACCAGACTATTGCTTCCCTTCCACCTCGATAAGAACATCAGAAGACTCTGATGGATCAGGCCCACCAAGTCCAGCATCCTGTTCTCACAGTGGCCAACCAGATGCCTGGGAACCCTGCAAGCAGGATTTGAGCACCACAGCCCTCTCCCCTCCTGTGGTTTCTAGCACACTGAGGCCGTGGGAAGGAGCCACCAGGCTTACTCTGAGGTAAGAGTCTGCACTGGGGCTCTGAGGACTTTCCATTATTCTGCATGGTATGGGTTAACCCCATTCAGGCCTTCCTGCTCATTGCAGGAGGGACATATCTGGAGCAAGTGAGACAATCCTAACCCTAACCTCACTCACAGATGCCTCATACCTATGTTCACACACACCCCTCTGTAAATAAACCATATATCACAAGAAAAAACCCCACAACACTCCAGGGGCCTCACTCCAAGGAGAGCTTTTGGAGAATTGACACAAACTGAGTATAATACTATTAGTAACCACAGGAACAGGAACAATAGTAATAGCAATACATGAATGAGTAAAGCGCACACTCCCATAGAACATGCAGTAACATGCAAAACATTTTTGACTTACATATCTGTTTAGATGGGTTAATGGTTGGTGGTTTGATTTGCAATGAATTTTAAAATGTAGTATCCATATCATCAAAATGGATTGTTTATCTGCAGTCCCATTCTATGTTTTGAAACGAATTAGCATTTAGACAGTTTTTGAAAGAGCACTTGTCTCTTATTATTGACCAGATCAAACCTGTTTCCCAAATTCACCGGGTGACAAGTAGGGATGGGAAAAGACACCATTTTCCATTGTGCCCTGCAGCACTGTTTCCATTCCACTACATTTCATCTTCTGCCCCAAACTACCGTACATGATTCACCCAGCTGTCCGCTGTGGCAAAACTATGTAACTTACACAATAAAGTTACATTGTCTTTATGTTATTTCTCCCCATTCATTTCGGTGCTAAAGAAAAATAATGCAAATACCTGTAGGGTGAAATCATTTGCAAACCAAAAGCAGTGAATTGCATTTGTTGGGTTGACTTCCATTCTGGGAAAGAGCACAAATAAATGAACACTGGTGTTTTTCACTCCCCTTTCTGCTCCAGCATCTCTAGCAATGAGGTCCACAAACCCACACGTGGCAGGGCCGTCTTTAGCATATGCGAGTTGTTGAGCTTTTTTAGGGAGGCAGCTCAGAGTTGTTGAGCTTTTGGGGGGGCATGCAACTCTCTCCCATGCCGCTGCAGGTGGAGGGAGGAGAGCAATCCCCGCAGAGGCTTGGGAGGGAAGCGGTGTGCCCTCCAGCCTTATGGGTGGTGGACGCACAACTCTCCCCCATGCCTCTCGGTGGCCCGTCAATTCCAGGCACACAGGAGGGTGGAGCCAGCTGGCTGCCTCAGCACCCGCAACAGAAAAGCCTGCAGCACTCCAACAGGCTCTGCTCCGCTTGGCAGCGGCTGTTGGCTCGCCTGGCTCTTCAATCCCCGGACTCCAAATCTTGGCCCTGGACTCTCGACCTGGCGTCCCTGAGAGCCCAGTGTCCGGGTGCCCCGCACCTTTAGCGCCTATGTGTAAGCCAGCCCTGCACGTGCACACCCTTTGCACTTGATGAGAGAAGGATGTGTATTTTAGCTCCCTATGCCAGAGCAGAGCAGGATTCACCATAGCAGAGTAGTCAGATATCAACTGTGCATGTGATATGTACATCCTGTGCATGTGATATGTACATGGAAATGAGGTGATTATATGCTCCAGCACGGTGAAATTTATATGCATGTGCAAAGCTTGTATACTAGACAGGAGGATTCTAGTCTGGAACTCTGTCCCATGACATGCTAAAGTGAGACATAGTGGTTAGAGTGGCAGACCAAGGTTGTGGAGGCTGAGATCCAAACCACCACTCAGCCTTGAAACCTACCATACATTTACAGCTCATTTCCCTCCTGAAATAATCCTGGGAACTGTAGTTCACCCCTCACAGAGCTACCATTCCCAGCACCCTCAACAAACTACTACAGCTTCTACGATTTTGTGGGGAGTATGCTTTAAATGTGCTTTAAATGCATGATGTGTTCACAGACTAGGTAACAGTGGGCCAGTTAACTTCTCTCAGTCTAACCAGCCTTGCAGATAGAATGCTGCGAAGATCAAACAGGTGGGGCAGGGGTGGAAGTATGCTTGCCATTTGGAATAGAAATGATGAATAAATGTAATAAATAAATAAATATGCATGTGGAGAGAAGCTTTAAGTCAACTGTAGAATGTGGTGGGGAGCTTAAGCTTAAATTTCCCCTCCCACATATACTTAATAAGAAATATATTTTTATCAGTGTCATCCATTTCCTCCAAAATTAATCTGCTCCCCTTTTTTCATTATCAAAATTTTGATTTGGTATCATTCCACCCCACCCAGTATCCAAGACATTCTGGAGATCCCGTTTACATCCCATGGTATTAATATTAGGTGTTTGTAAAAGGGAGGATATGAGCTTCTCCCTTATATCTGTCAAAATTAATAACTTCTCTATCACAGATAACTCCAGGTCAATATTAGATTCACAGATGTGGGTGGAAATAAAACGTATGGAAATATAATCTCTGATTTGTCAGTATCCCAAAAGTGTTTACGTTATTGAATTCTGGGCCGCAACGATTCAAAAAAGGTCAAAATATGCTGGGAGACAGAAAGCGAGAAACAGATTTGCCATAAAAACTTGTCTTCTCCCCAAATCTAATGCCATGTAAGAATTTGACAAAGCTCGTTGGCAAGAAACATTGGAGGGGGGGCTCTTCTCTATTGGTGTTTATTGTGGAATCAGTGTCTCTTATGTATACCTGTGTATACCAGGAGGAGACCACATAACCACCTAGAGCTTTTTGAAGGAAAGGCAGGATATAAATTAATTGAATTAACACATAAGTAAATTCTACCACTGACTCGCTACTGGGTATGCATCCACGTGAAATTGTTGTCATTAAAAGCCCATTCTGCATTTCCCCCTCCATTTCCCCCAGATTTACTCTTTCTGGAATAAATCTGATAGGAAAAAAAGTGTTGCTAACAACTAGAGATGTAAGAAAACCCAGTTTTCTGTTCTGCTCTGTATCTGTCGATGGTAGCCCTGTTTCCATTCTGCTGCAGTTCAACTTCCACCCAAAACTACATTATTCATCTCACTGTCCTCTGTTGCAAAAGTACATAACTTATGTTATCTAATTAATTATGTAGATAACAAAATATACGTGGGTCATTCTGATGTTCCACCCCATTCATTTTGATATAAAGGAAATGCAAACCAAAAGGGGAGGGTAAACATAATCAGTTTTGTATTGCTTGCAGATGAAAAGCAACAACAGAGAATTTTGATCGTATTCACTGGATTGATTTGCAGACATGGGCTGAATAAGCAAACATTAGCAATCAACACTCCAATTTTCATCAGAACTCTCCAACACCCCTACCAACAACCCAACTGCAATATTTCAGGAACTCATTTACAATATTAAGCCCCTATCTGGAAACACCCCAAGTCAACAACTAGGGCTGAATGCAGTCAGGTGCCTCTCTAGATTTCTGCTAGGTGAGGTTCAGTATAGCTCAGGATATGAGTTCTTTGACAGTGATGGATATTAACCATTGAACGATGATTGAGATCAGTTACTGGTCAACTATTAGGTGATGAAAGGCTGCAAATCAGGATTTCAACCAGCTAGGGTTGTTTGGATTTTTAGAGAAGAACAGCCAGAGTTGGAAAAATACCCAGGCTGTTGAGCTGTTGTCCTTCCCACACTGCACCACACTCTCAAAGAACAGACTGCACCAAAGAACTCAAATTCTTTATTGAGGTTAAATCACAGGTAAACAAATACAGCATTAATTTACTCTGCATTGTGTGCTTTTTGCTTTCTTTGATTTTAGACATCAGTGGGCTGCTACTTTGGAAGCTATCATTCAACCTGGATCCAGTATTCCAGGGGTAGTCTACATGGTGCCCTCCAAATGCTATGGACTATAATTCACATCATTCTTGATCACTGGCCATACTTTATGAAAGCTGATGGGAGCTGCAGTCCAAAACACTTTGAGGGCACCACATTGTCTGTCTCAGCTGCACAGGATTTGGCTCTGATTACTGGCATCTCCAGATAGGGCTGGGTACAGATCCATGCCTGAGACCCTGGAGAGATGCTGCCACTCAGTGTGGACAACACTGAGCAAGATGGACTAATGATCTGATTCAGCAGGAGGCATCTTCTTGCATTCCTAATGTGTCACAGAATCCCAAAGCCTCAAAAATATTTTTTCCAACGTCCTATTTGCATAGGGCCTATTCCCACACCACCCCCTTTCCCCCTTGTTTTCATAATTCAATTTTCCTATTGACTAGTTCTGTCCAGTAAGACCAGGTTTTTGGATTAAGCACTCTTAACTGCTGCGGAGAAAGCTTTTGTTGAGGCAGAAGGGGGGGGGGTGGAGAGAAGAGAACCAATCACTTTTATTTTCTCGCAGAACCCCTCAAACTCTGGATGACCCAGAGTAAAATCCCCTTTAACAAGGCTTAGTTCCTCAGTGAACCAGTTAAAACGTTGCAAAAATAAACAAGGGCCATTGTTTGCCCTTTCTAAGACTTTGGAATTCTTCTTTCTTTCTTCCCCTGAATGGGAAAGAAGTAAGTACTTTGCACTACCTGGGCAGAAAACAGCAGCAAAGGAATGAAATAAGGGCTGCTATTTGAAAAGAAAGTAGGAAATTGGAACTCTGCGTGGGCTTGTATTTGCAAGCTCAACCTGGTCAGAAGGCGGGGGGGAGGGGCAGCCTGGAAACTCCCATCAACAAAAACCTGAAACAAATTTCAGGAGGTTTTCTCCAGCTTTAGCCAGGATAGCTAGAATACTAAGCAATCACGGTACAATAAGAGAGGCCAGGATATCTTGTCACGTGGCAACTCACCTGCCTTTCCCCGGCTGTGGGAACTGAGGAGCTCAGCCAACGACAGGCAATGCCTCTTAGGGTTTTGAGCAGCTCAACCAGCCAATGAGAGCCTTCAAGCCAGGATGCTCATCACCAAAAGGGCAGCAGAGGACATGAATTAGTACAAACTTCGCATGTGCTACTTTATATGTGCAGATACAAAAATTAGAAACAATTACTATTAACAAAAATACAATGCCTCTCAGCCTAGCAGAGAAGACTGTGTCATGGAGTCCTGCGTGTCTGCTTAGTTTCCTCCGGTGGTGGACATTGGGATCTCATATTTCAGCAGTATCCTGTGTGGCGCTAACATTCGGTGCCCCCTCTCACCTCTCATGCTCCGTTCTACAGCATAGTACCCCCCCCGCAGCATGGCGCCCAGTGCAATCAAACAGGTTGTGCTACCCTAAAACCACCTCCATCTCTTATCCAGGTGGTCACAGTTGATGGGCAACTTCAAGGCCCCTCCAACTCTCCCACTCCTGAATGGATACCGCTAAGTTATGCCAGCTTCTTGGACTTAGGATTGCTTTGCCTGGGATGGTCACTAACTCTCAGCCTAGCCCACCTTGTGGGCTTTTTGCCGGGAATAAAAAAAGGTGAGAAACCACTACCTTGAGCTCCTTGAAGAAAGGGTAGCATTAAAAAAATTACAATAAATGAATGATACTTCTTCCCTTGGCATAACAGTTGAACTATTGGCTCATGAAAATATTTCTGTGTAGAGGGCAGTCAGACCAGTGCATGTATAAAACAGTTTGCTGCCTGCAGTAGAGCTGGAATGTCTCCATCTGTCTGTCTCTCCACCCCCCACAACCACATTCTGAAGGCAAACACTTCAGAAAGTCCCAACCCTTTCATGATGGGCCACTGCACCCTTGTATGGTAGGGCCGGCCTGGAGTCACACCATACCTCCACTTCCACAGCCTCTCTGTTTCGCCATGGAGAGAATGGCTGCTTCATAATTGCTCTTAAATCAGCCGTGTTATTTTTAGGTTCTGGCTCACTTGCTTTTGAAAATGTGAGTTTGGCTGCCAGATAAATATCTCCACATCTTGGATATTCCAACATATGTATCTTGGACCATTCCCATTTTGGAACGTTCAGATCCAACAAGTGTTAAACCCTAAGTGTTCTGTTTGTTTGTATTTTATTTTGCACATAAATATGTCTCCGCAAATTATATCTTGGCAAAGCAATGCTTCTTTTAGTCAAAAACTGGAGATGTGATACTTGCTGTCCCTGGCACCAGGAGAGGTTTGAAAAGTAGACCCCAATCCATTAACATCCCAGAGATCAACCCTTGTTTTTTGGGTCTGTGCGTGCTAGAAAATTACCCCATTCCATTGCACAATTCTTCTTTCAAGGTGCAACATGTTGCCGCATGCCACCCCAGGGTTCACTTTTCCTTTAGGAATGAGGCAAAGCGGAGACTGTGGTGTCTTTATGATGTATGGTTTATTTACACACACAACCCGATCACAGCATCAGCACCCCAAAAGGGTCTTGTTTCTCCCATGACCACAGCCTTGGATTCAAACAGAAATCAAACAATGCTCTCAAACGTTGTTCTCCCTCTGCCTCCAGCTTGCAGCTTTCCTTCTACGTCATATCACTGCTAACGCTCGACTCCAAACCATGGCTTTGTCTGTTGACAGAGGGCCCCCCCACTCATTTGCCATCTCACACAGAACCCCCTTTCCTTCGTTCTCTTAATGGCGATCACCTCAACACAGGAAGCTAGCTGGCTCATATTTTAACACTTGCTGGGTCCAGGGGTTGGAAGGCTCTTGCACACAGCCTACTTCCCCCCAAACTCAGGACATTACCCACCCCCTGCAAAGAATAAGACATCTGTCCCCAGGTGTACAAACAAACAGCATAATACAGCTTCCCTGTAGACAACTAACAGACAAGTGAGCAAAGGCATTAGAACGCACATCATCAACAGATAATGAAACACAATTACACTTTTAACCCACAGTTTTCTCTATTCAAGCAAGCTCCCAGTCCATCAAGATCTCTTCATGCCTTCTTCTTTCTCTGTGGTACACACTCCTAGTCACAGTTCCACATCCCAGAGCAGTTTACCCAGTCTCCCAAATGTGTTTCCAATATTTTTTAAGCCCAGGTGCAAGCCTCAGCACTAGAAAAGCATTACCCAAAAGCCCTGCTCATTCTTTCCCTTGTGCTACTGCAACGTACACAGTTTTCTGAGCAATTTCTAAAAACCATTAAACAGTTCCCACCACCACCACAAACATGCAAAAAGCACAACTCAACAGCAAATGACTGCCAAAACTTGCAGGAACGATCCCTGCAGCAAATAAGTAAACTGTCTGAAAAAGCACAAGCCCCACACCGTACAGTTGCCTTGGTGGCTCCTTATCTTGGGATTTCATAAAGTTCTCAGGCCAAATAGATCAACAACTACTTCAGGGTTCAGATTACAGGTCCAGTCCTTTTGATGCCCTTCAATTTCTCTTTGGCCTCCCCTCTGGTTGTGGATCAGAGACTCCAAACTCACACTCCCATCGGAGAAATATTGGAGGGCGTGGAGTTATCTGACCCCTGAGCCAAGGAGATAAGTAATCAACCTTTAGAAGACATCCGAAGGCATCCCTGTATAGGGAAGTTTTTTGTTTAATGTTTTATTATGTTTTTATATATGTTGGAAGCAGCCCAGAGTGGCGGGGGCAACCCAGCCAGACGGGCAGGGTATAAATGATAAGACTTTTTGTTATTATGATGATGGAACAGGATGTCCCTATTTCATGGGCCCAAACAGAGGGAGGCAACCTTCCTAGTAGCTCTTGCCCCCCAAACCCACAGGACCCTGAATGACCCTGGCTGCTTGGGCTTGCTGAAGAGTACAGTGGTACCTTGGGTTATGAACTTAATTTGTTCTGGAGGTCCGTTCTTAACCTGAGGTACCACTTTAGCTAATGGGGCCTCCCGCTACCGCGGCGCAGTTTTTGTTATCATCCTGAAGCAAAGTTCTTAACCCCGAGGTACTACGTCTGGGTTAGCGTAACCTGAAGCGCCTGTAACCCGAGGTACCACTGTATAGGGACTGGTCTCCAAACTGCTAGCCATCTTGGGGGCCCCCCAAGGGGCAAAATTATTAGGGGAGGGGATGGTGGTTCTCTCACCCAATTCAGCAGGAGCCAGCACAGACACAGGCCTTGAGCTTCCCCTGCGTGTTCTCCTCACCGAGGAAAACTCATAACAGTATAGAGAGATATAAAAATGCCTCTTTACATTGAAAAGCTGCGGATGACCCACCTCACCGTGATTCAATCTGAAGTGCTGTTTGTCATCTCCTAAGTATTCCTTTCATGAAAAGGGACTGATGTTTCTCCTTTGAGCTGCTCTCAGCTTTAATAAGGGACGGATCTCTCAAAAATCCACGATATAATTTTAATGGTTAGCCATACCTGACTCTTAAAAGAGAAACACAAAAGGATGCCATGCAACCCTTCCCACTTGAGCATGGTACCTCACACATATATATTTCAAAAGCTTAGGGAAAGAAGCTGAGATATGTACATAAACACACAACAGAGTATTCTTCTCCATTCATGGAAACGGCACAATTAACTGGATGTTGTGAAAAATAGTGATGCATCTCTCCTGCCCTCCCCCTCCTCAGCACATAAAGCAATGATCCAATGCATTATTTCCTTTCACCTTAGAGATCAACCTAGCTTCTCCCCATTTTCCCACATCAGGTATTATATTATAGGAGGGGAACAGAAGGAATAGCCAAGGGTCATCAACCTGAGTTTTACATATAAATAATCACCAAACTGGGAAGAAGCCTCAGAAAAGTATTTACAGTATACTGGGGTGTGTGTGTGTGTGTGTGTGTGTGTGTGTGTGTGTGTGTGGCGATGGGTGAACCTGTCAGATTTGGTTTCTCCCAGCCTCTCATGTTTCTAATGGTTATTTCAGTTTTCCACATTTCCAGATTGGTTTGTGATTACATTATTATTGTTGTTGCTGTTGTTATTAAAAGTCATCGTGAAAATTCGTCAGCATTTTAGTGCTAAGTTCCCATACTGTGTCTTTGTTTATATTGCATGGGCTTTTGACACAAAACTGTGGTGTGTGTGTGTGTTTTTATGTTGTTGTTTAAAACACACCCACAGAAGCGGTTTCCCCTGCGTAATGAGCCTGTGAATAGTGTCTCTCTTTCTCCCGGACAATCTTTCATAGCAGATGCAAAGCAGATTTTCAAACCAAATGGATTTCCGCTGAAATGTAATGTATTCTATACTGGCTGAATTCTTGAGCACTCATGGTGCATTTGAAGATTGACTCCATCTGCCTTCCCCAACCTGGTGCCCCCCAGATGCTTTAAGGCAACTACAACTCCCATCAGCTCCAGCTAGCACAACTGTGTTCAGCACTGGGTGGGGGGGAGAGCCATGGAGAGAAAGCTGGTAAGGAGAAAAGGAACTCTGTAGACAAGAGTTGAATAAGCAAATTGCCCTTGGTTTTTTTTCCTTTTTAATGCATTGTTCAGAAGCAGCTGGGTAAACAACATGCATTGAAGACTCTTAATTCTATCAGGCATGGTGGGGTGATGAAGGGAGAGAGAGAGGGATAAAGAGAGACAGACAAGACAAGCTTCAAGCATATATCTCACGAGTCAGAAGGTTTTCTCTGCCTTCTCCTTATGTGTGGGCATGCTGAAGAAACAGAACAGTTGTGTTTCTGATTTTCACATCGTCAATGCAGATTCACCCTAGTTAATGTCTCCTCTTCTCTCCTAAATGCACCGTTGGCCAAACACCAAGCTGGCTTTCTCCCATCCATTGCCAATAAAATTTCAACAAGGTCTGTTCTTGCTATACTTTCACATGGCAGGAAGATATCTTGCTCCAGGAGATATAGGGCCCTAACTAGATGTATGGGGAACACATGGCTGCCAGTGACACTCCCCCTCCCCTGAAGTGTCTCTTCTCCCCCTGCCACTTGGGTGTCTCCCTGATAACACCTATTCAAACAAATACACTGTGCCATATCGTCCAATGTTTCCCCACACTCCACTCTAATTGGCTGGCTGCAGAAGGCAGAGACAAGACAGGGAGATGGTGCCAAGTCATGCATTTGTTGGACTGGGCTTTCTCAGGGCCCAGTTGGGACTTGGGAACTGTATGCAAAATGCCAGGGTTGGTTTGGAATCAGGGTCTCTAGCAGCTGGGCTTCAGCACATTGCCCCCTGGTTTCCAGAACACCAGGCACCCTGCCCTTTGGGGGAAAGGGTTCCTTCTAAGTTGCAGGTCCAGCCTGAGAAAAGTTGGTTCACCTCCCAGCTTTAATGCGGTCGTCTGGAGTCCTACAACCCAATCCAGACATACCATGTCCCATGAAAACATTTGCAGCCATGGTCCCTTTGAGTTGCAGAAGATAACTGGTGGCCTGCCATGCCATCTTCATGTAGTGTCCAGGACAGGTGAAAGAAAAGACTTCTTCACACAGTGCAGACTCAAACTACGAAACTTGCCCCCACAGAAAGCAGTGACCGCCACCAACCTAGACAGCTTTAAAAGAGAATTAGACACATTCATGGAGGAGAGGGATCTTGAACGAGTAGCTCAGTTGATAGAGCATGAGACTCTTAATCTCAGGGTCGTGAGTTTGAGACCCACATTGGGCATTGCAGGTGGTTGGAGTAGATGACCCTTGGGGTACATTCCAACTCTATGATTCTATGGTAGCTATTAGCCATGATGGCTGTGCTCTACCTTCAAGGTCAGAGGCAGTAATGCTTCTGAATATCAGTTGCAGGAAACCACAGGAGGAGAGAGTGCTCTGATGCTTGGGTCCTGCTTGAAGGTTTCCCAAAATATGCATCTAGTTGACCACTATGAGAACAGGATGCTGGACTAGGTGGGCCATTTGTCTGACCCAGCAGGCTGCTGCATCCTTATGTTCTTAGTCTCTGAGCCCAGCTTCTCTCTGACCACACTTCCTGCCTCTGACCCTTTCATCTTATCTGCCTGGATCCTGTGCCTGGCCTCTGGCCTCTCCATTGACTGTGTCTGTACCCTTTTGATATCCATCTGCTTGGGAGTAATGGGGATTGAACCTGCAACCTCAAAGCATACACTCTGCAAACTGTTCCCCGAATAGCTCCTGCGTGTACAATTATATGTGCAACCAGGAAAGCAGAGCCCCTGATAGTGCGGAGAGAACCCCTCTCTTCTTACACTTGTATGCTCAGGAGTTCTTCAGGCTTTATAATGAATGCATGGAGGTCAGGCAAGTGTGAACCTGCTGTCACCCTCGCCCACCCCCCACCCCCGCCCACCCCCATCTACATGCTCATATAATTTCTGAAAAGTGTACACACCCATTTGCAGCAAGCTGACACTGCAAAAGTCCAAAGTCTCCCTGGGTACACAGAACAACTCGCATGGTCCTTTGGATCCTGGCCTTCATTTGGCCGTAATGAGGTAAGATAAGAATAAAATCCATCCTCATTTCATGTTCTGTCATCTATTTGCAAATGAATCCATAGCACAGAGTCACTTTCCTTCCATAAGATTCGTATAATCAGCCCTCTGTACATTAAAATACTGTAGCTGCATTCGCACCAATAAAATTCACATGCAAGTAACACTGTTTTGTCTCCGAGCTTCTATACCATATCATCCTGCACATAACCTTAAAATTGAAATGCCATGTCATATTTTCTGCCTCCAGTAGCAAGTGTTATCTTACCTTACATTCTATTATATCATTGTATTTTCTCCATCCTGCTTGATAAGCTGTCAATATTGTTTTGGCAGGAGAAATTTCCATCTTCTGCATCAGATGATCCCCGTGACCTTTAAGTGAGTTGCCAGTGAGATAATTTACTTGCATTATTGTGACAAAATAATATCTTTTTCTACCAGGTCATGTGACTTGCGATCATTACACGATTCCCAAGGAATGATTAAAAATTTGCACTTTACATCCTCCCCCCCCCCCGCCTTGGAGGGTGTGTGTGAGAATTAACACATTCCTTATCCATGCACTTCTGTTTAGAGAAAGAAGAATTAAAAATGTGACTCTTTGCTTACAGAATTATTAAATGCAGTAGATCATATTGTGGTCTGTTTCCCTTTTAAATGCAAAAAAACAAACACAAAACAAAACAAAAAACACCACACAGAACCCAGAAGTTTAATTTATTTATTTGTATTTTCACTGCTCAGCCTTTTGCAGCTAATGTTTTAATACAATTTTTTGAGCGTCTTGTATTAGCAGAAGGATGTAATCACAAATATCAAGCATTCTGGCATCCTTTTGGCTCTCTGCGCATAACAAAAAATGTCAAACAGATTTTAATGAAAGACTGTGGGCTCATGGGCTATTCACAGTCTGACATGGAATTCTAATTTTCAGATGTCTTAGCCTTACTGTTTTTAATGCACAAACAATGGCAACTTCAGATATTTTATTATACAGGGAAGGTACCAGTTCCAACAGCACATAATACTTATATGCACTCTGGAGCCAAACTCTGTTTTAACATCATGCCCAAATTCTGAGTAGATTAGCTTAAGAGTTAACTGGGAAAAGTTTGTGTCTAGCTTCAAATTAGTAGTCACACTATTTCTCTTACCTAGAAAGCTTGGGCTCTTCATCAATTGGCTAATTAAAAACAATGGGTTGGTGTCCAAAGGTGTCCTTCGCCCTGGGGAATCTTCAGCTGTTTTGCATCTTGCACTAGAGTGCTGCATGATAAAAGTGACATTAAATCCAAATATGTCCTGCATGCAGAAAAATGCAAAAGTTTACACACCCTTTTGCACAAGTGGCAGCACGAACTGTAGAAGCTGTGTATCAGTGCACCGCATTGTCTTGCAGTATGTACAAGCATCTGCAGAAGAAGTCTAGCCACAGAACCCGAGAGAAGCAGGACAGGGTTCAGCCTATCAAATAAGAACATACCAGGTCAGACTATCCATCCATCCATTTAGCCAAGTATTGTCTTTCTTGACTGGCAGCCAATCTTCAGGGTCTCAGATAGAGGTCTTTTATTATAGGTGTTTCACTGGCTGCCTGATCTTTTTAATGAGAAATGCTGGAAACTGGGGTCCTCCTGCCCACAGAGCTGATCAAGGATGAACTGGTACACACACACACACACACACACACACACACACACACACACACACACACAGCTTTCATATTTGATATATAGCTTTCATATTCAGATCCCTGAAGTCTGTAGAACATGGAAGTCTTGCAGTAGTACCATCTATCACTTAGATATATCAAAATCCAAAGGGCTATTCTGAGCATGATCCGGAGCTTCAGCATAGTAGGATTTTTAATTTTTTAATTTTTTAAAAACATCTCCTGTAAGCAGCAATCCCCCCACCCACACGTCAAAGTCCTCTACATCTCCAGTCTGGCGAAGTTAGGCATGTCTAAGCCTTATGTGTTCCTAAGATAAGATAATAAGATAATTTATTTATTGTCATTGCACAAGTACAAGCACAACGCTATACAAGTGCAACGAAATTGCATGCCATCCCGTAAAAACCAGAAAGAAAAAGAAAAACAACAACACAAAAACACACCAAAAAAAGACACACACACACACACACACACACACACACACACCCATCACAGCTCTCCAAGGTCATATTATCTGGTTACAGAATTTAAGATGGTTATAGCTCTTGGGTAGAAACTGTTCTTCAATCTATTTGTTCTTGATCTAATTGTTCTATATCTTCTACCTGAAGGCAGTGGTGAAAAGAGACTATATCCCGGATGAGATGGATCCTTTAAAATATTGTTTACCTTTTTAAGGCAACGGGAACTGTATAGTTCTTCCAGAGATGCAACCAGCATCTAACTCTGCAACAGCTCAAACTGAAAGTTTCTAATGTCATTTGTCATGTGGAGATGAGCTTTTTGAGAAAGGTCAGCCCAAACTCCCCTAAATGTGTGGAAGTGCCTGCACACTGGGTCCTGAACACTGGACGCTCTGTGGAGTAACATTGGACAAACGTATCATAGAATTGTCGACTTGGAAGGGACCCAAAGGCTCGTCTAGTCCAGCCCACTGCAATGCAATGCAGGAATCACAGGTAATATTTGGTATCCCTTCCAGCCTTACAGATATACAAGCCACAATTGCTATGCTCTGCCTCCACAGTGGGTGACAGCAATGCATCTGGATACCAGCTGCTAGAGAGGAGAGTGCTCTTGTGCTCAGGTCTTGCTTGTGTGTTTCCCACAGGCATCTGTTTGGCCTCTGTGAGAATAGGATGCTGGACTAGATGGGCCACTGGCCTGATCCAGCAGGGGCTGTTCTATGTCTTCTTCTGTTCTTAACATGCTTGATTCTCTTAGGTGATCATCAACACTGGTCAGAATCAGGACTTCTGAGCATTCAAGTAGCTGGAATCAAGGCTTTTCCTTTTCATGTATAATTGTATTCTGAGGCAGTTCAACCGTTTGCAGTCTTTGGCAAAACACATGCCTACAGCTCCACAAATAGCCCCAAAGAGCACAGATCAATGTGATGCCCTATTGACAAAACTTCCGCTATAATGCATATATCTCGTGCATTTTTATTGTGTTCATGTATGTTGATTCATAGTAGATTTGTCAATAAAAAAATTTGCACAAAGTCTTTAGGCTATAAATGTCACAAAAAATTATTACTACAATAACATTTTTTATGTGGACAGGGGTCTTCTGAGGTAGGATGCGGAACTATAAAGAAGCAAAAATATTCTGCTGATCTGTATTGTGCTACCCAGTGAATACGCTAGTCACTGATTTATGTTAAAAACATCTAATAATGTGCAACATATTTAAATGCAATAGAATTATGGGTAAGAATACCTGCAATATCATGCACTCCCTTTGAATCTGTATCCATCAAGCCCGCTTTATGCAGTCCGAATCTGAGGTGAAATACTAAAAGACAATTTTCAATATGATAACATAAAGCAAATACCGTATTTCACAATCACAAAATGAAGGTAGCAAGTTAAAGCAAGAAGAAAACCAGTGATAGATCTCGCTGCTGAAAAGTCACATTTAATGGAGAAATTACACTTTTGACATTTTGACTTTCCAAGAGGCTATGATGGCCGTCAACATGCATGGCTTCAAAGGGGGTTGGGCCAATTCATGGAAGACAACAATGGCTACATTCTACTTCCACTGTCAGAGGCATCATGGCTTTGAACACCAGTTGCTGAGAATCACAGGTGGGCAGAGTAAAGTTGTGATCAGGTCCTGCTTGCAGGTTTCCCACAGGCATCTGGTGGCCCACTGAGAAAACAGGATGCTGGACTAGATGGGCCATTGACCAAGTCCAGCAGGCTCTTCTTATCTTCTGATGTTCAGGTTTCGAGAAGTAACTGAAGAATCCCAAGAGTGGGATTGAAAGGCATTCATCTGTTCAAGCCCAATGGTTTTTGAATATGAAATACCAGGTGTCTGGGGAAAGTGTTCCTCCACTGCTAAGGTGGGGCAGCCAATGTGGTGCCTTCCAGATGTTGCTGGACTACAACTCCCATGGTCCCTGACCATTTGGACATGCTGCTTGGGGCTGATGGGAGTTGAAATGCACCAACATATGGAGAGCATCATGTTGGCTATCCCTGTAATATAACATCAACTGGTTTCTGGTGCCCAAAACACCCATGGCATCCAATCAGATTTGCTATTCCCATGGAATGGCTTATACACAGACATCTGTTCCTTTCCAATCTCCTCCTCCCCATTCTTCTACGAGACATTAGAGAATGCCATAATTCAACACCAATGTGAGATAAGCTTGGGCTGCAGGCTTCAAAAGTAACAGCAAGATTTCAGGAATTTTTATTATTGTTAATATATATATATATATATATATGATAATGCATGGAGATATACATGGACATTTGATATTTGTATATATCCCTATTTTCTGGATTCTGTTTCTGTTTCTAGCTCTATATATGCTCTTGCAAGCTGCCTTAAAAAAAAAAAAGAATACTAATGTGAGTTGCTAATATCATTCTTCAGGCCTCAGTTTCCTATCCAGAGTCTCTAGAACCCAACTCTCTTAAGTGGTGCAATTAGGTCATTTTAGACTCTGGGTCATAAAGGTCTGAAAATTATCCCCCCCCCCCTTAAACTGGCAATGTGCTGGATTACTGTAATGCTCTCTATGTGGGGCTGCCCTTGGAAGTTGCAGGTGGTGCTGAATGCAGCGGCTTGGTTGCTGATGGAGGCAGGTGACCAACAGTGTACTACACGTCTGCTAAAAACCTCTGCACTGGCTGCCCGTAGCTTTCCAGACTGGGTTCAATTCTCTTGAGTTGATATATGAAGCCCTGAACAACTTAGAACTAGTAGAATGCCTTACGGACTGCCCGAGCCCTTATATTTTAGCTTGACCACTGAACTCATCCAAATGAGCACTGTTAGTTGCCCCCTGTATGCTACAGAGACCTGGGTGACCTCAACCAGAAGTTGGACATTTGGTGTTGTTGGTCCCATGCTGTGGGGACCAACAACAGAGATTAGGCTGGCATGTGTGCCTCTTGGGGGTGAAGTCAAACTGCTGGAGAATCACAGTGCCTGGTGTGGCTGCAGACTCAGGATAAGGCAGCTTTCTGGGTGGGTTTTGGTTTTCCCCTGGACCACTTTGAAAACCATTCTGGTTGGAAAGAGGTACACAAACCCTGTGAAACTAAAAATAATAATGGACTAGGTGAACTCTGGAAAAAAAACTCTGATGTTGGGTAAGATTGAGGGCACAAGGAGAAGGGGACGACAGAGGACGAGATGGTTGGACAGTGTTCTCGAAGCTACCAACAGGAGTCTGACCAAACTGCAGGAGGCAGTGGAAGACAGGAATGCCTGGCGTGCTCTGGTCCATGGGGTGACGAAGAGTTGTTGTTGTTCAGTCGTTCAGTCGTGTCCGACTCTTCGTGACCCCATGGACCAGAGCACGCCAGGCACGCCTATCCTTCACTGCCTCTCGCAGTTTGGCCAAACTCATGTTAGTAGCTTCGAGAACACTGTCCAACCATCTCATCTTCTGTCGTCCCCTTCTCCTTGTGCCCTCAATCTTTCCCAACATCAGGGTCTTTTCTAGGGAGTCTTCTCTTCTCATGAGGTGGCCAAAGTACTGGAGCCTCAACTTCAGGATCTGTCCTTCTAGTGAGCACTCAGGGCTGATTTCTTTAAGAATGGATAGGTTTGATCTTCTTGCAGTCCATGGGACTCTCAAGAGTCTCCTCCAGCACCATAATTCAAAAGCATCAATTCTTCGGCGATCAGCCTTCTTTATGGTCCAGCTCTCACTTCCGTACATTACTACTGGGAAAACCATAGCTTTAACTATACGGACCTTTGTTGGCAAGGTGATGTCTTTGCTTTTTAAGATGCTGTCTAGGTTTGTCATTGCTTTTCTCCCAAGAAGCAGGCGTCTTCTAATTTCGTGAGTGATGTCACCATCTGCAGTGATCATGGAACCCAAGAAAGTGAAATCTCTCACTGCCTCCATTTCTTCCCCTTCTATTTGCCAGGAGGTGATGGGACCAGTGGCCATGATCTTAGTTTTTTTGATGTTGAGCTTCAGACCATATTTTGCGCTCTCCTCTTTCACCCTCATTAAAAGGTTCTTTAATTCCTCCTCACTTTCTGCCATCAAGGTTGTATCATCAGCATATCTGAGGTTGTTGATATTTCTTCCGGCAATCTTAATTCCGGTTTGGGCTTCATCCAGGCCAGCCTTTCGCATGATGAATTCTGCATATAAGTTAAATAAGCAGGGAGACAATATACAGCCTTGTCGTACTCCTTTCCCAATTTTGAACCAATCAGTTATTCCATATCCAGTTCTAACTGTAGCTTCTTGTCCCACATAGAGATTTCTCAGGAGATGGATGAGGTGATCAGGCACTCCCATTTCTTTAAGAACTTGCCATAGTTTGCTGTGGTCGACACAGTCAAAAGCTTTTGCGTAGTCAATGAAGCAGAAGTAAATGTTTTTCTGGAACTCTCTAGCTTTCTCCATAATCCAGCGCATGTTTGCAATTTGGTCTCTGGTTCCTCTGCCCCTTCGAAATCCAGCTTGCACTTCTGGGAGTTCTCGGTCCACATACTGCTTAAGCCTGCCTTGTAGAATTTTTAGCAAAACCTTGCTAGCGTGTGAAATGAGCGCAATTGTGCGGTAGTTGGAGCATTCTTTGGCACTGCCCTTCTTTGGGATTGGGATGTAGACTGATCTTCTCCAATCCTCTGGCCACTGCTGAGTTTTCCAAACTTGCTGGCATATTGAGTGTAGCACCTTAACAGCATCATCTTTTAAAATTTTAAATAGTTCAGCTGGAATATCATCACTTCCACTGGCCTTGTTGTTAGCAAGGCTTTCTAAGGCCCATTTGACTTCACTCTCCAGGATGTCTGGCTCAAGGTCAGCAACCACACTACCTGGGGTATGTGAGACCTCCATATCTTTCTGGTATAATTCCTCTGTGTATTCTTGCCACCTCTTTTTGATGTCTTCTGCTTCTGTTAGGTCCTTTCCACTTTTGTCCTTAATTATGGTAATCTTTGTACGAAATGTTCCTTTCATATCTCCAATTTTCTTGAACAGATCTCTGGTTTTCCCCATTCTGTTGTTTTCCTCTATTTCTTTGCATTGCTCGTTTAAAAAGGCCCTCTTGTCTCTCCTTGCTATTTTTTGGAAATCTGCATTCAATTTCCTGTATCTTTCACTATTTCCCTCGCATTTTGCTTGCCTTCTCTCCCCCGCTATTTGTAAGGCCTCATTTGACAGCCACTTTGCTTTCTTGCATTTCTTTTTCATTGGGATGGTTTTCGTTGCTGCCTCCTGTATAATGTTACGAGCCTCCATCCACAGTTCTTCAGGCACTCTATCCACCAAATCTAAATCCTTAAACCTGTTCTTCACTTCAACTGTGTATTCATAAGGAATTTGATTTAGATTGTATCTTACTGGCCCAGTGGTTTTTCCTACTTTCTTCAGTTTAAGCTGGAATTTTGCTATAAGAAGCTGATGATCTGAGCCACAGTCAGCTCCAGGTCTTGTTTTTGCTGAGTGTATAGAGCTTCTCCATCTTTGGCTGCAGAGAATATAATCAATCTGATTTCGGTGTTGCCCATCTGGTGATGTCCATGTGTAGAGTCGTCTCTTGTGTTGTTGGAAAAGAGTGTTTGTGATGACCAGCTTGTTCTCTTGACAGAACTCTATTAGCCTTTGCCCTGCTTCATTTTGAACTCCAAGGCCAAACTTGCCAGTTGTTCCTTTTATCTCTTGACTCCCTACTTTAGCATTCCAATCCCCTATAATGAGAAGAACATCCTTCCTTGGTGTCATTTCTATAAGGTGTTGTAAGTCTTCATAGAATTGGTCAACTTCAGTTTCTTCAGCACTGGTAGTTGGTGCATAAACTTGGATTACTGTGATGTTAAAAGGTCTGCCTTGGATTCGTATCGAGATCATTCTATCATTTTTGAGATTGCATCCCAGTACAGCTTTCACCACTCTTTTGTTGACTATGAGGGCCACTCCATTTCTTTTACGGGATTCCTGCCCACAGTAGTAGATATGATAGTCATCCGAACTGAATTCGCCCATTCCCGTCCATTTTAGTTCACTGATGCCCAGGATGTCAATGTTTATTCTTGCCATCTCATTTTTTACCACATCCAGCTTACCAAGGTTCATGGTTCTTACATTCCAGGTTCCTATGCAATACTTTTCTTTACAGCATTGGACTTTCCTTTCGCTTCCAGGCATATCCGCAACTGAGCGTCCTTTCGGGTTTGGCCCAGCCGCTTCATCAGCTCTGAATCTACTTGTACTTGTCCTCCGCTCTTCCCCAGTAGCATGTTGGACGCCTTCCGACCTGAGGGGCTCATCTTCCAGCGTCATATCTTTTATATGCCTGTTGTCTTTGTCCATGGAGTTTTCTTGGCAGGGATACTGGAGTGGCTTGCCAGTTCCTTCTCCAGGTGGATCACGTTTGGTCCAAACTCTCCACTACGACCTGTCCATCTTGACCTGTCCATAGCTTCCCTGAGTAATTCAAGCCCCTTCGCCACGACAAGGCAGTGATCCATGAAGGGGGACGAAGAGTTGGACACGACTAAACGACTAAACAACAAAAGGTGAACCCTCCCAGTTAGTTATCAGTATGGAAGACAGTATGGAAGTCAAGCCTGGCGGCAGTGTTTCAGTGGCGGAAATATGGCAAAGACTTCTCGGCATAGCATCCCTTCAGCCCCCAGATTTCTGGCGGGGCAATACAACACTGAACGGAACACTGCTCTTGAGGCATGGGCTGTGTACCCATCAATGACATAAAACGCAGTTAGGTCATTTCCCCCCTCCATTCAGATCAAAGCTGGTTGTGTGGGGGAGGAAACACATCAAAGCACGGTACAGTGGTACCTCTGGTTACATACTTAATTCATTCTGGAGGTCCATTCTTAACCTGAAAACGTTCTTAACCTGAAGCACCACTTTAGCTAATGGGGCCTCCCCCTGCCACTGCGCCACCGCTGCCCAATTTCTGTTCTCATCCTGAAGCAAAGTTCTTAACCCAAGGTAATATTTCTGGGTTAGCAAAGTCTGTAACCTGAAGCATCTGTAACCTGAAGCGTATGTAACCCGAGGTACCACTGTACTTCCTAAGAAACGATAGGATAGATATGGGTTGTGGTGAACGCCGCGTGTGCACTTATTGCAGCACCAGATGCAGAGTAAACGTGAGTGCGTACACAGTCATGCTCTTGGGTACTATGTACACCTTTAGGATTTAGGTGCTGTTGTTGTTGTTGCGGTGTCACACCGACAAAACAGAGACAATAGAGGTTGTTCACAATGCTAAAGATTTCCTTTAATCTATAAATGTGATAAGAGGGAGGGGTGTGTTTGTAAGTGGCTCTCGCCTGACTGTCTCAGTTTTCTATTGTTGCTGTGATTTGTAGAGGACAGGAGGGGAAAATATGCACACACACACACACACACACTTATAAACACAACACAACACAGAAGGATTTCAGCACAACACTGCCAGCCGTCCTCGTTCCTCACATCTTCCCCTCTCATGCAGTTTTGTTGCACCGATTTGAGCATGTTCTAATTTTGTCATTCAAGCCATCTGACTCTCCCAGCTCTATACAAACAAAACCTAATTTAGTCAGCGATGTTTTAAGTCATAACAATGACGGATGGCCAAGGTTCAGGTGTGCCAGAATATTTAAATACCTAGTCTACATTTTTTTCCCCCTTCCTTCCCCTCTCTCTGATATAAAGACGGGCAGCAGTTTGGGTGGTGGGATTTTTTTTATTTTTTATTTTTAGTACTCAGATTAATTATGATTTTGCATCTGGAAAAAAAAGCTCATTCTATTCTACATTATTAATTGGTTATCTAATTAGGAATTCCAGGAGCTTCAGATGTTGATAGCTAAAACTATGCTGTTACCAGAAAAGGGGGGGGGGCAGAGAAAGAAAAAAGCTAGCTCCGTTTTGTATCTTATGAAGGTCACAATAAAAAGTGATTGTTTGGCATAGCAGCCGTGAATTATGCCACACAGACAAGCTTTTAACCTATGTGCCTTCGCTCTGAGTGAGACACACATGGATGTGCTCCTTTTAAACAGTTCTCTATTGAAGAGGATTCAATCACCATAATGAATCTGAAGCCAAGCAGCAATCTTCTCCACTGAAAGAATTTCTAAAAGATTGTAGAATTTGTAAAACGAACAGCTCGCAGACTAAATGGCTGTGTGGGTGAATCAATTATTGTGGGGCTTCTGGTAGTCACAATATTTAGTACATATCAGAACACTGTTTCAGGTATAATAAGATATGCAGGGGATCGCTCTCTCCTCCTGTCGCGCCCCGCCATTCCTTCCTTCTTTAGCCCCCCCACCACCACCTCTCTCCCTTGCTGCAAAGTGGCATATGCACGCACAACACAATTGACTTAGTCAATCTTCAAGATCTAGTTAGAGCTAGTATTAAGTCGTATATATATAAAAAAATCTATTCCTGTCTGAAAGTGTGTGCAGAAGGATCCAAGCAGACACACTGCTGCACTGCAATTGTGTTAAAACGTGCATCGGATCATCTGGCAAGGTGTGTGCAGGGAAAGAAGCTCCAAGGCAAAAGACACAAGCACACAACACAACAGTTTTTTCTCCCCCCACGGGCCCGCTTCCACACAGCTTCCTTATTAATATAATAATTATTTTCCTCCGACAGCAGCATTTATAACCATCTAGTCTGTGTCCAACTGCCCATATTTCCATTAATCAAAGGACCTGAAGATGACTGCCATCATTTTCATTTATGATGACTTATAGGTTCATTGCAGTTCGCTTAAATGTTACGGTGAGCCAGACAGCTGTGGGCAACAGCAAGAGCATCAAATGGAGCTGGGTTAATTTTTTTGTATGTTTGAAAAATGAGATGAACCATCGGTGGCGCAACTTGGCTTTATGCAGCAAGCACGAAGATAGACTCGTCAAATGTTATGGTTTGGCCCGGGCGCCTTGATGGGCCTCCTCCTTCCCTTACAGGCACTCTCGGGTGTCAGAACCGATAGAGAGGGCCCTCCTGTTATTTCCAACACCCTCAGAGGTTCAGAGTGGTGGTGGTGGTGCCCCGGTTGAGACAATTCTTCATGAGATCCCCTCAGTTGTGGAATTCCCTACCCACAGAGGTGCGCCTGGCAGCATCACCAGACAGCTTTGGGTGAGTGCTGAATATGCACCTCTTAACCCTGGCCTCAGACATTTGACACACACACACACACACAGAGAGAGAGAGAGAGAGAGAGAGAGAGAGAGATCCCTTATCTTAAATGCATTTGGCTTGTGCGGTTGAAACTGTGCAAATCAAGTTCCAAGCAAAGTGGAGAGCTTAAAGCTCTTTTCACACCTGATCCACTTGGGGTTACTTGCCACAAAAAGAGCTTTTGAGCTCTCTGCTTTGCTTGGGGGAGCAAGACCCATTTGGTGCGCTGGCTCTATGAGTGCTGGGGATGCTCTCTTCCCCCCACCCCCCAGTAGCCATGGGGCTCCTTCAAGGGTTTGACTGTACACAATATTTATGTGCAGGCAGAACCCTTGGAACTGAACTGAACCCCCATGTAAGATGAGGGACTATCCACTGCTTGTTATTGTACTTTGTTTCAAACTATGCTTAATGCTGTATTTTATATTGCTGGGGCTTCCTGATGAAGGGTGGGTAATACTACTACTGCTAACTAACAACAGCAACAATTACCAAGAGCTTCAAGACAGGGAAGTTCAGATTAATGTCACATCTGTGCAGGGATTCCCGACCCTCCAGTCACTGGACATAATTGTTATAGTGTGTATCCTACCTCACAAATAACATTCATGCTATCAGGGGCCCAGGTCCAAGTGCTAGCAAATAGCTACAGCAGGGGCAACCCTCCAGATGTTGTTGGACTCCAACTCCCATCAGCCCCAGCCACCATAGCCCTAGGTCCAAGATGGTGGGAGCTGTAGTTCAGCAACATCTGGAGGAGACCATGTTAACCTAGAACAGGGTTTCCCAAACTTGAGTCTCCAGCTGCTTTTGGACTACAACTCCCATCATCCATGACCACTGGTCCTGTTAGCTAGGGATGATGGGAGTTGTAGTCCAAAAACATCTGGATGCCTGAGTTTGGGAAACACTGCTCTAGAGCATATATAGAGTTGCCAGGTAGGAAGGTAGATGAGGATAGAGAGGTAAGCCTGGCTTCCTCCTTCAGCAACAAGTTTCTCAGACTGTCAAGATGCTTCTCACTAAAATTCATACTCTCCTCCCCAAAATGCTGTTCTTTATTCTCAGGGGCAAAAATAGCTGGGAGCACCATCTTTAGCTGGCCAATAATTAGTAGCCATTGTTAGTGGCCTGGCCAAGCCAAAGTAAAGGGGAGAATTTGAATAGCAAGACACTACGGGCCTCGAACACACTTATTTGTGCACATGTACCGGTATGTTTTGAGTTTGCATCAAATTCCTCTGCTTATTGCCATGAATGTGGCAAGCCCCCAGAAAGTACTGAAAGCTGCTTTCCTTCAATCCAAGCAGGGCTAAAGGAAAGGCACCCATTTCAAAATAAAGAAATAGCACCAGGAGGAAGTGCCAAATATAAATTTTCCAGCAGGCACAAGTGCCAGCAGAGATGGCAGAAAGGGTGTCCCTTTAATAAAAAACTACTCTATATTAAAAGTGTTACAAGCGTACTCTTTTCAGGTTTTAGACAATGTAATGTGATTTATTCAAAGAAATGCTGATGATTAGACATTAAATGGCACTAAATATTCCACTTCCTCTGCACTGCCTGATAAACTGGTTTCATTAACATTATAAGTAACACAAAAGTTTCCATTTCAGTCGGCCTGGGCTTTTTTTGTTTTTGTTTTTCAACACGATCTCAGCTGCAGATGCACAACGCTATGAAATTCATACTGAAGCACGCACATTAAGTCATCGTAGCCATGCTTTTAAACATATGGTTCTATATGTTGGTTTAATGAATAATTTCTATTTAGGGGCACAATTTATAGAATGATTTGCTGCCTCTATACCTCTACACTCCCAAGCCCCAACTTCAGCCTGGGGGAAAAGGCTTCACTGAATGTTTCCTACGTGCCATTTAATTCAGTTGAAATGAGTAAGGACGCTGGCTCGGCCATTGAACGACGAGGTGACTTGCCTCAGGGCAGCTGATTCTGGGGCCACATCTGCACCCTACATTTAAAACACTATTATACCACTTTCATGGCTCCCTGAACTAAAGAATATCGGAAATGGTAGTTTAAGGGTGCTAAGAGTTGTTAGCAGACCCCTAGTCTCCTCACAGAGCTACAATTCCCAGAGTTTCTTAGGATTACGGACTGATGGATAAAACACTATTAATGCCTTTATCCTTGCTCCTTACATAGAGAAAGAAATGTTGTGAGTTGTAGCCTCTCTCCTCCTTCCTGCGAGACAAACTGCAGCTGCAAAAAAAAGGTCACTCTTTTCCGCAACTGATAGAAATATAGGATCCCTGGCCCCATTTGCGTCTGGCCACCCTAAAGACAAAAGGCAAATAGGCACACACAGTAAACTAGCAACAACAGTGACACCAAGACTGACAATAACACATGAAGTTGCAATGAACAGAACCTTCTGGAGTCAATCAGTTATGGGCTACGATATGGGGTCCTTTCACCCTGGAGCTATGACCAAGTGGGCAGCTGCCGGGAGGGAGATGATCAGAGACTGCAGTCCAAATTCTCTCCCACAACGTTTAATAGGCAAAGTCTAGAATCTAGCGCAATCTCCTGTCCACTGAATGTTCCTGATTTCTGATATTACCAAACCCCAGAAAATTACTTACAGGTATTTTTTTTATTTTATTTTTTAATTGTTGATGCCCATGTTTATAATGCTACTTTTATTTATTTATTTTCCTACACACACACACACCCTTTATTATATAATGCCTGGACAAAGTGTTCTATGCACTTCTTATTCTGGTTTCTTAACACTGGTCATTGACAATAACGATAAAGATTCAATTTGATTTGCAATACTGAATTCATGCTTTGTTTACTGGATTTTTGGTTTTCTCTTATTTGAATCTTTGGTTTGGATACACTCCCCCTGCCCCCAAAAAGACATGATAAACATGCTGTAATGTTTACTGTCATCTGATCTGGGTCCATTTCACCGCAAAAAAAAAGCAAAGTATAAATAAAGTAAACCCTGTTTTTAAAAGCAGGCACCCTAAACGTCACCAATGTTCCAATGCTTGCTTCTACTGCCAGGCCATCCTGGGCCAGGGAAGGCACCACAAATGGAGGTCATCTTACCATTTGGCCAGTATGTCTAGCACGGTTGCAAAGAAGTTAAAATGGCCATTTTATTTCAAACTTCGCAAAAACTTGCAGCATGTCTATAAGCAAAAAATGTTAAAACTCTCCAGAGCTGGGCAGACTCTGAGGAGCGATATTCATTCCCTCTCCCCACCCCCTTTTCAACTCAAAAGTAATTTCCATATTTCAGAGACTCTCCATTGTCTACACACTCACTCTTGAAACAAAGTTTTGGTATTAGCTTTTCCTTGTCCTGCTGAGAAATCTGGGACTGATGGAATAAGAGCCACAGAGACACAGAGCTCCCTAAGAACACCGAGGGTAGACTCCCATCTAATTAGCTGTCCTCTTGGGAGGGGAGAGGGGGGGGGCTGTTTCCTTTCCTATTCATTTTCTTCAGTGCGACTTTTAAAATATGTTCCCATTCAGATCTCTGACTTGTCAGAGCCAAATACAACAGGCTATTCAAAGATGTTTGTCTCCTGGGCCGAGGCGTCAAAGTTATCCTGGGCCAAGTCATCAAAATTCCATTGACATTATTCCTTCTTACCTTAAAAAAGGAGGAAAAAAACAAAGAGATATTTCATTTCACCACAGAGTGTTCCACCATTAAATCATAAATCTCTTTTGTTAAGGGCGGGGTTAAGATTTCCACCTTAATGGGCAGCTACCATATTTTTTAAGTCAATGGGGATCTTGCCAATATTTCTCCGACCGCACTAACGAAGAGCTGAAATATGGGTGAGTGAATATGGCGGATTCACCCACAGATGCACCAACTGATAACCCACAACTGAATGTGCGGCACCAACTCCATTGAAAAGCAGTGTTGTGCTTTGTGGCAATGTGAAAAGTACTGTCCGTGGCATTTGATCTGCAACACCTCATTCTCACATGCAAGGCATTGTTGGGTGCCGGAGTGATCAAGGAATGAATATGCACAGTGCTTTTTTTTCTGGGGGGACGCAGGGGTATGCATATCCCTAAACATTTTGTGAATCTTCGTACTTTTGTCCATTTACTGTATTTATTTCCCCCTGATTTGAACTATAAAACGGTGATTTTCTTGAGCCAAAATGAGAGTACCCCTAAACATTTTTTAAAAGAAAAAAAGCACTGAATATGCATGTGTGAATCAGCTCTGTGTGTGATCTCTACAGTCAGCCCTCCTGGGTGCTCTTTCCCAGCTGTTTCTTCAATGTTTATCATATTTACGTCCCTCCTTTCCTCCAGGGAGCTCAAAGTGGTGTCTATGGTTCTCTCTCTCATGTTATCTTCATGACAACCCAGTGATGTAGAGACAGTGACATCCCAAGGTGTCCCAGTGAGCATCATGGCTGAGTGGTGCTTTGAACCTTGGTCTCCCAGCTCCTAGACCAGGGGTCAGCAACCTTTTTTTCAGCCGTGGGCCAGTCCACCGTCCCTCAGACCTTGTGGGGGGCCGGACTGTATTTTTTTTGGGGGGGGAATGAACAAACTATGCCCCACAAATAACCCAGAGATGCATTTTGAATAAAAGGACACATTCTACTCATGTAGAAACACCAAGCAGGCCCCACAAATAACCCAGAGATGCGTTTTAAATAAAAGGACACATTCTACTCAAGTAAAAACACTCTGAAAAACACTCAATCCGTCCATGGGCTGGATTGAGAAGGTAATTGGGCTGCATCCGGCCCACGGGCCTTAGGTTGCCTACCCCTGTCCTAGACCAACACCCTAACCACTACTCTATGCTTCTTCCTCATGAAAGTTGGTCGGCATTTTAGTATGAATTTCTCCTAGCACACACATCTTTGCGTGCAGTTTTTGACAAATGCATACACTTCTGCAAGCAGTTTTCCATAGCAGAACGCATCTTTGCGTGCTATTTCCCCTAATATTTGCATTTTAATGCACACTTTACCCTAGTATACGCAACTTTATACACAGTCGTTCTGCAAAATTCTGAAAGTGCAGAAAGTCCACATCTTTGCTTTGGGAGGCGCAAATTGGGCAGGTTTGTCTTTAAGAGCAATCTGAATTGAATCTCCCCTTCCTTCCCTACACGGAATCAAAGAATAAATCAGAAGCAAAGGAGAAACTAGGTGATGGGGTCAAGGAGCAAACAAGAAGTCAAGACCCCAGAACAACTAATGGACACAGGCACATGCCAGAGCTCAGACGGACTAAACTGGAACAGGAAGCCCTGTCCAGGAAGATCCAGTAACCAGCCTGGGTGGGCGGAGTCAGTTAAGGAACTGAGGGTACTTCACTGAGAAGCTGCAACCTGTGATTCAGTGGCCCACGACAGGGAGCAGATGTCCACATACCTCAGTCGCTCCTGAGAGGAGCTGCTTACACATCATACCTTTGAAACACATAACACCCCCCCCACACACACAAAGAATTCTGGGAACTGTAGTTGGTTCAAGGTGCTGGGAATTTTAGCTCTGATGGTAAACTACAGCTCCAAGGATTCTTGGGAGAGGAAGACATGTGCTTCAAATGGTGTCTAGGCAGCCACAATCTCACTGACCTTCATCTGGGCTGCCCCACTCGGGGAGTCACATGACTGAATGTTCTTCCACACCCAAAATTTCCCTGCACATAGAAAGGTAGCTGACACTTTAGCCTTCTCCTTAGCATGCTATCTTCTATATGCAGGGAGATATATGGGTGGTATTTTTTGTTTTTTGTTTTAAATAGCAAAGCATTCAGTTATGTGACCCCCCCCTCCCCCACATACCCTTGCAATCTGCAGTGGCACAGCCCACTCCCAGGTTTGCCACCTCACTGAGCATCGCCTCTAATGGATTCTCTCAGCTGCACATGCACACCCACAGGTATTTCATCACCAGATACACATTTCTGTTTACATACAGCCTCGGCTTTCCCTTGATTGCGAGGCATCGTGGAGTGGCCAATAAGGTTGGCTGTTGACATTTCTGCATTAGCTGGCTTTTGTCAATCTTGGCAGGCTCAGAAATTCTATCTTAAGGGCTGCTCTTTATTAAATTTGCAAGATACAAAACTGTGACTGACAAATAGTCGCTTTTCTTTTGTGAATGCATAAATAATAAATATGCCACTCTAAAAATAATTAAAATATTGCTCAAATTTAAAACATGGCGCAGAGCAGGGAGGAGTGGCGGCGGTGGCGGGGGGGGGGGGACAAGGGTTGGAAAGAGGTAATTTCCAGACAGCTTTATATTAAAAGAGAGAGAGAGTGTGTGTGTGTGTGTTTGTGTGTGTCTGTGTGCAAGATTGTGTTGTAAACAAGTAAGAAAACATCATTTCTCCATAGTTTCTGGCAGCTTTCAATATTCAAAAGAGGTCGAAGGGGGGTGCCCATGGCGAGGGCCCAAGAATTTGCAGTGCCCAGAACAGAAAATCCACATAGCACCCTATAAAGTGGCAATATTATAATAAATAACCGACAAATTTAATAGCACTATAAAAAACAACAGCCCTGCCCCTCGAAGGGAGATTCCTCGCCCTACTTAATGGTAGGAATGGCCCCAGCTGACAAGACAGGGCAGAAAATAAATATCCATTTTGCAAACTTTTGTCCAGAAGCCTCTTCTGTGCAACTCCTTTATTTGGGAATCTGTGACATAATTCCTACTCCCTCCCCTCCTCGCAGCCATTATATATGATAAATAAAACAATGCCGTGGAAACAGTGAAATCTCTCATCAATGTCTTTGTGAAAAGGCCCCAGATAAATGAGCCTGCGAATCAAAGGCAGATTACATGACTGACCATGTATCATCCTCTATGTATTGAGCATAGCCTTTGTAAAGTTAGAGCGGTAATAAAAAGTGGTATTGTGTGCTGTGAAAGGCTGTGTGGGTCTGTGCATGACTAATCTGTCTTTCTGCATTATTTTATTCAATCTTCTCTGACTTTATGCCTTTGACATTTTTGCTACACTCAGTAAATTTGAGTGAATAGGCAATTTTAAAGAATTTTTATAGGGCTTCAGAGAAGTCATATGCAGACTGTATCTTTGTTCAGATTTAACAGTTTAAATATTTCCTTTGTCTAGGATGCAGAGTAATCTTTAGCCAAAAAAAAGGGGGGGAGGATTTGGAATTGGGGTGGGAGATGTAATGTATTGTAGGCTCCTAATATATTGCAACATTTCCTATTAAGGAAAAAGGGGAAAAAAGACTTTGTGCACAGGAGTAAAATTCTGGAAGATACTGAAGAACCCTTTGCTCCTTAAACTTATTGATAAGTGCTAAGCCTTTCCCACAGGGCTGGCTTTGTCCCAGAGTTTCTTTCCACTTTCTTCCACCAGCCTCCACTATGAAAGGCCGTTATGGTGACAAAGCTTCTAAGCTTCCCTGCTTTGGAGAGTAAGGCTATGATCCAGCGAACACTTACTTGGGAGTTGGGATGGGAGGGGGAATTCAATTTGGTTCACACATTCAAAGGTGAATCTACATATTTCATGCTTTCTGAAACAATAGAACTGAAATGCAACCCCACTTCTCTGAATTTTGCAATACGGTTCTCTGGCCAAGGAATCTGCAACAAACATGCATATACTGAGTGTTCATATAAACACATATAACTACTGAAAACAACGTGCAAAAATGCATTTTATTAGGGAAAATTATTTTGCAAAAGTGTGTGCATTTGGCAAAACTGCCTACAAATCTGTGTACTTTCGGAGATATGCGCAGTAAAATGCTGGTGGGGTTTCATGAGGACTTTGTGTTTTTTTAATGCAAATGGATGTGGAGAATGGACAAATGTGAAACTGTGAAAAATCAAAATTGGCAGATTAACCCATCCCCAACTGCAAGGTGATGGGCTCTCCTTACTTAGGAGTAACTGACATTGAACACTAAGGGGCCTCTGTGCATTGGCTTGAGCTGCAAGGAACTGCACTCTTATGAATAGCAGTTGTTACCCACACAAACATATTTAAAAAGAATGATTATTGTCTGAAGATGAAAGCCCAGTCCTGCACATATTTATGTGGAAACTGAGTTCAATGAGACTTACTTACTCCTAAGGGGGGGGGGTGCATTCCTGCTTGTGATATAAACATAATTTTGTTGCATCAGCTGATTCATCTAAAGGAAATATTGCAAAGATTGCTGTTTCTTGTTTGTTTGCGTTTAAATAACTCTGTTGCAACTCTTGAACAAATGGCAGTATGATGCGTAGTAAGTTAACTGCTTCTATAACACTGCTGGTAACTAAACTGATATCCAGCACAGAGGGGAGGCAAATACATTATCTGAACTCAGTAAAAACAAAGCAAATCTGTTTTCAGTGTTAAAATTAATCTCGTGAGAACTTACTTGCACTTGATTGGTAGACATTCATTCCTTTCATACAGTCGATTCTTGCCTCCAAGACAAACAAAGCTGGCTATAGTGGCAGAAGATCCACAGCACCAAATGCAGGAAACTATTCCATCCAGAGGTTACTGGATGCCTCTAAAAATGAATGAATGGCTTGAAATGTTCAAGACACTCTTGCAAACAAACGCCAGGAGTTGAAGGGTCTTGAAGCAGGAACCTGTGTGCCGCTACCTCCATGTGGTGAGCTGTCAGATTGGACCATTGGAGGGTTCCCTAGGCAGCAAAGTGTCCTTGGTCTCCAGAGTGTGAGAGGACCCCAATGAATATCCAATAGGTAGGGGGTGAGGACCCTTCCTCTCACGTCCAGGGCCAGGCCAGGATATTTTGCTGCCTGATGCAAAAGGCCAGATCCCCCCCCACCACTTCATTAACAGGAGGCGACCTGACAGATAGTTGAATCTGACTTCCTGGCAACAGGATAGCATCCTCCACTGTACCTAGGGGCAGCCGGTCAGTTTAGCAGGCCTATGGAACAAAGAGCTTAGGGTGCGTGGGTTAGGAGGAACGGCTGAGGAGGGGTCTGCCACTGCTGCCCATGTGTGTCTGCTGAACATATACAGGAACAACATTAAGCTCTGAAAAGTGTACTGGACAGGATGCTTACTTGCCACAAGCGACTAAGCAGGTTACTATTTCCGAAGCTGATTCAAAGCAATGATTCCTTCAGTGTTCTGTCCTCAAAAACCACACAGCTGACAAAGCCACTTCTGCTTTAAAATGTAGAAATGCAACAGGTGCAGTTGAGAAACAGAAGTGACACAGAATGAGAAAGCAGGCAGAGAAACATGGCTTTATTTTGAGGATTCCCAAGCCCAGGAACTTTCCGTCTCTGAACTGGGATTATGGTTAGCACAGAAAGGGCCTGTAAGCCACTGGTACCTTTTACACTTGGCACACTGGTTGCACCCAGCTACATCCTTCTCAAGAGTAGACCTACTGAAATTAACCTTAAGTGAGTCACATCCATCCATTTCAGTGGGCCAACCAACAATGGATATAAACCGGTGCCCAATCTCTGAATGGCTTTTAAAAAGCAAACAGCAGGCCCCAAGGTGGAGAGAGATGCAGATTGGGACCTCGGCATGAAGGGTAGGGGGAGCTTTGCACTCCACCGTGGTCCTGATCCAGACGAGGGGCCCTGCGCCTGCTATTTGCATTCGGAAGAAAACAATTCCCATTGACACGAATGGGAGCTCCTCACACCCTCCTGCAAATAGCAGAATATGGCCTCTTTTTAATACTAATAATACTCTTTATTACTAATGAAGAGCCACAACCACTCATGGAAGCGAGGTTTGATGGAACAGTGGTCTGACTTAGCAGAAGACAGCATTGTATTTCCAGCCCTCAGATCACTCCATCTATGCCTGCTCTCATAATGAAACAGCTACCAAAAAGTATCAGAGCATAGAACATTTTAAAGCAAGTTTTTGAAAAAGATGTATAATAGGGACAGGTAGCCCTGTAGGCCTCCAGATATTGTTGGGACTACAGTTCCCATCATGCTTCTTATTTGTCGTGCTGGCTGGGGCTGATGAGGGTTGGGAGGCAACAAGTGAAGGGCCAAAGGGTCAGCATCCCTGCAATACCTGGCTTTGTGTGTTCGCATGTGAGGTGCCCATGACTACAAAGGGAATTAGCCAGTGGGATGACTTGTAAAGCAGCCTAGCGAACCGCTGATTCTCGACTAAAGTTATGCTCGCTGTGTTTGCAAAAGCCAGGGGATGCCGGCGATCCACAGGTGTCATTTAGCCTTGCTGCATAAACTTCTTGCCTTCTAACCATGTCGGCCCCTTGGCTTTTGGATGCAAGGATGAAATGCTTGGCTTTGAATGTAAGGATGAAATGCAGCGAGAACCAAAGCCTGAGCAACATTTATACCACACAGCCCTCGCCACCATTAACCTTTTAAAAGAGATCTAAAGGCAATAATCATATATCTTGCGAACCTTATAAGAAAAAAGGATATTTCATCTCGAGGCAGGAGGCTCTGGCCAATGCTGGATGGTCTCCAGCCCGAGCTGAAGTTTGCTTTGGTGTCTCGCGTCCAAACAGAAGGGGTCAAAATTCTGCACCGGCATGACAGATGGGCTTGACAAGGCTGCAAGGAATCCTTCACTTCTTCATCAGGAGATGCTAGAAAACATGCTTTTAAAGCTCACTTCTGCACAGAGTAAGCCTAAAGATATAGGACAATGCAATTGATTGATTTATTGATTTCCCATTCCAGCTACTGCTTATCACCATCCAGGATTGAGCACGCACACACACACACACACACACACACACACACCACTCTGTCCCTGCTAGCAAAAGATGTGTTACTTTACTCCTTAAGAACCATTATCATAAAAGGCTGGAAAAACAACAAGAACATGCCACTGACAATTAGCTCCGCAGAGCAGTTTCCCATTGATTTATAATGCTAAACATTTCAGCTTGATCAACCCTCTAGTTAAAAAGGAAAGCGGGTGCAGGGGGGTGAGGGAGAGAGCCCTGTTTGCAAATTTTATTTTTTAATGAAACGGGCTTTGTGTCTCTCTACTCCTCCCTTTTTGGAAAAACAAAACAAAACAAAAAAGGGGGGGAAATGTTTGCCAACTTAAAGGATCCTTAAATATCCTTACCAATATTAGTTATAACCCACCTAGAAATGGCATTTGCATTTTTATAACCTTGTTACTTAAAAGTGAGAGAGGAGAGGGAGAGGCAGGGCGATAGCATTCTCTCTGGGCTTTAATCCCAGCCTGAGCTCTTTATGCTTGAGAGCCCCTTATGATGCTGTAACTAACCTCAAACCTGGAACAGCAGGAGGGCAACAAACCTCAGAATACAGCAATGTCATGCTTTACAGGCATACTCTCCGCAACAGCATGAATGAGGGGGGGGGGGAACCGGTTGCCTAGGAAACACTCTGGTCTTAGTAATTATTACTGTAACTGTCTGCACACCCCACCTATAACAGAAATGAATAATAAATTATCATCACTGACTGGCAGCTTTCTGTTGTGGCTTCTGCTCGCCACTGCTACCTACTGGCATGCAAAATTAATTACAGACAAACAGCAGGGCTGCGATCCCAGGAAGCCAGAGATGCACACCCGAAAGGGAGGTTCCCCCACCCCACCCCTTTTGTTTGTGATGGAAATCAAACTGCATATCTGCTGATGGACCAAATCAAGAAATGTGTGTGTGGGGGGGGGGGGGATATACTCCCCCCCCCGTTTGTTTTGGTCGAAGCTGTGCCAGAGCCTTGAAAGAAGGGCTAAAAGGAGCCTTGAAAGAGCGAGAAACCCACCCCACCCCACCCCAAATGCTGTGCCCCCTCTTCCTGGTTTATTTTAATTAGACTTGTGTAGCTTGCCAGTGAGTTAGGACCCAGTTATTTCAGTTCAGGAAAACAGTTTTTAAAACAGGTTGCTGTCCGTATGACAGGGAGCATCCTGTTTTCTCGTTGTTAAGAGCTTCCTTTGCAGCTTATTTATTAATTGCGTTTTACATCCTGCCTCTCCTCCAATGTTTTCAGGGCCACACACACATGCCCTGCCCTGCTCCATTTAACCTCACAACCATCGCACAACCAACAATCCTCACAGCTAGGCCCAGGGTTACCTAGTGAGCTCAATGACTGAGTATGAATTCAGCCCAGGATCTCCCTGAATCGAACCCAAGACTCTAACCGCTACACTACACTGCCTCTCTATTTTCAGGTGTGCACTTAGTTCCAAACCTGACAATAATTTTGGGGGAAAGCTGTGTGTGTGTGTGTGTGTGTGTGTGTGTGTGTGTGAGAGAGAGAGAGAGAGAGAGAGAGACAGAGAGAGAGAGAGAGAGAGATCTGTGTCAGAACTATTGGGGCAGGGGAAGTTAACACATCCCCTCTATGTTATTTTCCTTTAAACAGATCACAGGGAATGCCTGAAGGCATATGAAGCCACTACTTTGCTGAAGCTAAGCAGAGCTGGTCAGTGCCTTGGTGACAGAGACTTCTTAGGAGAGACATGTATGCTACCTTGGGTTCCATGATAAAAATATTCTCCGCGCGCACACACTTCAAACTATTTGCCCCATTGGTGAAGATTTGCATGTACAGGCTCTGTTGCATCATCTAGAGCAGTGTTTCCCAAACTTGGGTCTCCAGCTGTTGTTGGACTACAACTCCCATAATCCCTAGCTAGCAACACCAGTGGTCAGGGATGATGGGAATCGTAGTCTGAAAACAGCTGGAGACCCAAGTTTGGGGAACACTGCTCTAGAGTCTGGCGCTTATAATACTGATGGCATTCAGAATTGCTGACAGTCACATTTGTAGCCCACCTTTCCACCCAAAAGTTCAAGGTGATGTACATACAGGTACATGGTTCCCCCCTTCCAATTTTACCCTCACAAGAACCCAATGAGGTATGTTAAGATGAATGATAGTGACTAGCCCAGGGCCATCCCATGAGCTTCTCACACAAGTTGGGGATTTGAACCCTGGCCTCCCAGGCCCCCGTCCAAAACTCTTTAACTACTACACCATACTGAATCTCCTTGTTTATACAGACACACTTGGGGCTGGGCTTGCCTTTGGCTCCCACTGGGCTTTGCTGTAATGCGACACGGTCTCCAGTTATCCAAATTTGCTATCTTCTCCTCACCATCTTCTCTATACCTGTGTCATTGTAACCCTACATAAAGAGGACTTTTGTATATTTGGTTATCTGTGTATTTGGATAAATGCACATCTTAACCTTCATAAAAAATATGCTGGTTAATATTATAGAATCCATCCAGCATGAAATTGCTATAAATAAAACCCTGTCCAGTAGTTTTGATCAATTAAACTCCATAATTAACAAAGATACTCCATTCATCTTAGATTGTCTAATTTGCAGTAGAGTATTAAAGGACTTCTACTGGAAGATGAGTTTGTTTAGAAATTAGAACACACTTGGTGATGCTCTGGATTTGATTTAAAAGACACAGTGGGGAGTTGGCAAAATTCACATATCATGGGGTTAATGTGGGTTAGAACGGAGCTATTTGTAATACAAAAATATTGCATACCAAACACACACACAGATTCCTTTTAATCCAAGCTCATATTTTGAAACATAAATCACTGTGTTAAAATGAACAGCTGGAACAGCTGTACGAATCTCTCTCAGAAAGGCACGGAAATATGTTAGCTAGTCTTCTCTCTTTAAAAGCTGGATTTGAAAGATGGCAGTGTGACTAGTCCTCAAAAAAAAGGCAGGGGTGGGGAATGAAACTCATTTGCACACCTGAATGCCATCACATTAATGGAATAAAGCCGCAAAACAGACCAATGGATCAGCTAATCCAACCTTCCAACTTGAAGCTTGTCCTTTCTACATGGAGAATATTCCCAAAGAATATCCCTTTAACTTCTCCTGAAAGCCTCCAAAGAGAATAAATTCCACAACTTCCCTAAAAAGCTTGTTCAACTAATGAATGGGATTATACTGTTCGGAGTCCATGTTGCCTTTTTGATGCCAGGACATCACAGCATTAGGGACCTTTAATTATGCACTCTCTCCCCTTAACTTCTCTGCATGATATTTTCACAACACAGAGGCCACTTCAAAAAGCAGTGTCCAGTTCAAATAACCACGTGGCTATTATCCTTCCCTGCCAATTCCGTAGGACTCATTTGTCGATAAAAGTGCCGTGGGTGCCAGCACAAAATGGCTGTCACGGGCAGCAAAAAGAGAAGCACCAGTTTGATAGGCAGGTCTCTGCTAAAATTTTACATGTCTGAAATGTAGCCTACTATACAAAGAGTTGCATCTCTTGCTGGGATCCCATCCATCTCCCCCACAATATTGTTGTCAGAGAGGGAATGTTCCTCTTGCCCCTCTCAAAAAAAGAGGGGATTTCCCACCCCTGACTTAGTGGGAAGAACTACTGCTCATGCAAGGTAGAGCACCCCATTATTCAATGCACTCCCCTCACTTGAGACTCTTGTCCAATGTAAAGCTGCTCCAGAGGGTTGAGGAAGAGTATGGGGGAAATGGCGTAAAGGTTTACAGAAATCTACATTTAGTCACAGCCTTAAGATGGAATGTGGATGGAGGCAGCAGGTGATTAGGCTTTATTGGGTGCTATGCAGGTTAAGAGTTGCACCTAGGACTTCTGTGGTGAAGAACTATACAATGGTTGACTCCCCAACTTTTTCTTTTCTGAATATAAAATCCAGTTTTTACCCAGTTGTCTCCAACTTTAGGCAAAACACACAGGTTCCCTTGTAGGTTAAAAAAAAGGAAAGAAAGAAATGGAGACACTAGCCAGTTTTTATATTCACAGATCTAGAGGTTACTTGTAGGTGCTAAACTAGGTTAAAGCATGTACACAACGGAAGCCAAATTGGGTAGCTTTGCCTAATAGTTGGAAGAAACGTACCCTCAACAGAAAGGCACCCTCAGCAATTCTCTAGTTAGGTTTACCCAAAAGTCAATCTTTTCCGTTTTATTTTTTGAAAGAAGTATGCATCCTAGTACCCAGGCACTTGATGGTTGAGTGACACTGTTCCTGGCAACCCCCAGATCCATGTTTTTAGAGCATTTTTCTTTCAAGGAATGTTTTATAATTGATGTATGTGCAGCCCTAGTTTCCTTCAGGAGGAAGGTGGGACACACACTGAAAATCATAAAGTAGTATAAAATGTTAAGAATACAAAAAAATACAACTATAAATACAAATACCTATTTTGCAATACCAATGATTTCTGAGTGTAGGGAAGAGTTAGGCAATGTGCCAAAGTTCAGTGTCATTCCAAGACCAAACTATCTTTATTTCTTAAGTGTGCTACTGAAAGTATTTCAGTGTCGAGATTCTTCCATCCTGCTCATACATAGAGAAAAATTGTATCAGTTCCTCGTATCACAGATTTTGATTCCTATCTAGGGGTTTAGGTTGCTCATTTTTGTTGTTGTTGCCCCTGGTTACACCTATTATTAGAAGCTCCTTTTGGATAAATAAAAGCAGAACTACACGTTAACACCTGATACACTGCTCCTACAGTCATGTCACTTCAGACTGTGGGTGGGGGTTGCGTGTTTTAATACCCCCATGTTTAAAAACAACATCAACCACCCAACAAACTGTGCACCTAGAAAGGTAGCATGTGAGGGAGAAAGAGAAGCTAGAGCCCTTTCCCCTTATGTTAGCTTTCTATAGACAGGAAATATCTGCTGTGATATTGCAAGGCAATCACGCAACCCCTATCTGCCGTACAGTCCTAGGAGGGCTGGTGCTTCTGAAAAGGTACCGGTAACTTTCCTCCAAAGAAAATGCCGATCACGGACAGCCCATGAAGTTGGTGCCCACTGCCTGGGACCCTGGAAAAAGAGGAGGCAGCAATCTAGGGCAGAGAAGGAGGGGACAGCAGGGGCAAGATGACAGGAGAGTGCAAGAAGGAGCACATCCACATTATACTATTTGAAACGGGTGAAGAGTTTGGATTTGGATTTGATATCCCACTTTATCACTACCCGAAGGAGTCTCAAAGCGGCTAACATTCTCCTTTCCCTTCCTCCCCCACAACAAACACTCTGTGAGGTGAGTGGGGCTGAGATTCAAAGAAGTGTGACTAGCCCAAGGTCACCCAGCAGCTGCATGTGGAGGAGCGGAGACGCGAACCCAGTTCCCCAGATTACAAGTCTACTGCTCTTAACCACTACACCACACTGGCTCTGGGTGGGATGTTTGTGCCCTTTAGCTTAATTTCATGTGAGTGGCCTTCCCCCAAGTCTGCTGGTACCCCCTTATTGCTGGTACCTGACTGTAAGAAGATCAGGCCAATGGCCCACCTAGTCCAGCATCCTGTTCTCACAGGGGTCAACCACATGACCCAATGGGAAACCCACAAGCAGGACCCAAGCACAAGAGCACTCTCCCCATCTGTGGTTTCTAGAAACTGGCACCCAGAAGCATTGCAGCCTCTGACCGCAGAGGCAGAGCAATTCATCATAGCTAGTGTCCACCGAACATCCACAATGAGACTGTTACTTGCCTGCATCATGGTATCCAGGGCTAGAGATTGCCAACCATGGAAAGCAGCAGGGTCGGGGGGGAGGGGGGGAATCCATGGACCCAGATAAAGGCAGCTGGAGGGAAGAGGAAAAGGATGCACACACAGCAATTGTATTCCAGGCAAGCCAATGGGATTTACAGCATGTAAGCATAGTTAAGATTGGGGCCCATTTTCTCTAATTAACCAGCTCTGGTAGATTAGATTAGATCTTCAACCCCTTTGTTATTTAAAATACATATTCATAGCACTATATTTTATAGATGCACTGTTCTGGTTACAAAATAGCTCCTACTTTTCTAGGACATAATTTCATTTTGTTTAGCCAAGAATTCATTAAGGAAGCTATAAATAACCTCCTTTAAATATTTAGCCGTGAATAGAGGGTGGACTGGCATTGATGGCTTATTTTAGTACTAACGCAATATGCTTTAGAGCCATAAAATCTACATTTCAGCATGTATCAAGCTAATGATTAACACCTCCAATGAGGTTTGCGATATCCAATTATAGTGTGTGTATTTGCAAGCTTAGGTCCCAAAGAACACCCCCTCTCACACACACCAAACTTTCCAGTTTGGGAGGAGACACCAGTATTCCAGAATAGCAATGTATGGCTTCTGCCCCTACTCTGGCCAGCTGGCCACACAAAAATCACATAGTAGTCAATGTAAAAATATGTGAATTAGAAGCAGTGCAGGATTTCCCTCCTCTGACCTGATAGACTGATACTAGGATTGTGAATGGCTCTTTTTCATTGTATTATCCTGCCCACACAGGGAGATCTGCTTCAGAGATCCTGCTTGCATTTCTGTCTGTAAGGTCAATTAGGTTGGTGAGCAAAAAAACACACCAGGGCCTTTTTAGGGGTTGCCCTGCTTTCACAGAACCCCCTTTTGGTTGGATTACGCTTGTTTCCCTGCCTTACACACTTTCAAGTGAGCCTCAAAGACTTATTCTTTAAAATGCTGTCTTTCCCTGAAAGTTTAACTGACTTATGATGAGATCAGAGTGGCTTTCTCATAGTAAAGTATATCATCTTGATTTATCTATCTGCCGTTTATGCGTGCTGCTTTGGGAAGAAATGCCCCTAAAAGGAAGCCTGCAAATATTTTACATAAATAAATAAGAAATAAAAGGACACACTCATGACACCTGTACGCAGCCTTTCTTCCAAAGAGCTCTGAGAGCTATTTTGCCTTACCAACAACCCTATAAAGTTGGTTTGGTGGAGGGAGACCAGGGCTGTGTACAGGCTGTCATTTACTCTGCATCTAGTGTGATCCAATCTCTATTTGGGGAAATGGAGTATACTGGAAGGTGCTACTGGAAGGAATTTTTTTTATTTTATTTTGTTTTGACTATGACAGACCAACACGGCTATCTACCTTTAACTGGAGTATACATGTTAGCTATAATCCACGTCTATCTTACAGTTTCTTAGGGAATATTGCATTTTGATGCATTTTCCCCCAAACCAACTTCAATCTGAACTGAGAAATACTGACTAATTAGTCTGTCCGTAGCCTCTATCCCACCCCCAAAAGATGTAATGGCAATTTGAACTTCTGTTCCCTAAATCCCACCCCAAGACTCTAACCCAGGGGTACTTTTTATACCTACTGCCCAGTAATGCATCTTTCTTGATGGTAAAAATTTCCTTACCGCCCACCAGTGCTGGATGGAAGGATTCAGCTTGTGCTGAAGAACCCACTACCGCCCACCTAGAATCCTGAAACGCCCACTAGTGGGTGGTAGGGACCAGGTTGACAACCCCTGCTCTAGACATTAAACCACACCAACTGCCCGGTAAGATTTGCAGATGGTTCCTAGCTTTAAAGACTTGCCCCTTATCCTATAGAACATAATGGGTATGCCATACTTTACACAGAACATAATGGCCACCAGTCCAGATTGATTTTGACATATGAACAGATTGAATTCCAATCTAACTCACCAGTTCTCAAGCCTTCCATGCCTGGCTGAGTTCTGTAACTAACAGACAAGCAGAAGCTTTCTTAGTAGCCAGGCTCCCCTCTGAGAACCAGAAGCACCCTGTTTTACAAATACAACAGAACACTCAACTTTTGCTGCACTGTAAAGGTTGTTTAGTACATAAGCAAGTTGGAGCAAACGACTGGGGTATTGGCTGCTGAAGACGTTTTACCACCTGAGGCAGAGTAACAAATGGTGTGTGTCCCTCTCCCAATGGTCATGGAACATGGTACTCAAGGCCAGTCATGTTACTTTGTCACCTGAGGCAAGCTCCTCTCCAATAATAAAATGCAATTTTAAAAAATCAGAACAGCTAAACAGTTTGCTGCTGTTTCATGACACCCAATATCAGCTGCTTGAAACAGTAACCCCACTCTGCCCAATGGTAGGGCTGGTCCAGGATTATTTAGGAACACAGAAAATTGACTTGTGTCGGGTCAGACCAAACTATTTCTCCATCTTATTCTGACTAGCTGCATGCAGCATTCCAGGTTCTTGGGCAAAGGTCTTTCCTACCACCTAATCCATTTAGGTGAAGACACCAGGGATTGGACCTGGGACCTTCTACACGAAAAGTGTGCTCGACCACTGAGCTGCAGCGATTCCTTTTGCCTACCTTGACTAAATTCCTGACAGTCGATTTTCCCTTCTCTAAAGACAATTAATTATTATTAATTAGAGGTCAAAGCAATAAACAACCACATGACCTTTAGAAAACACCTGAAGGCAGCCCTGTTCAGGGAAGCTTTTAATCTATGATATTTTAATGTATTGTTTTTTAATAATTGCTGGAAGCCGCCCAGGGTAGCTGGGGAGACCCGGCCAGATGGGCGGGGTACAAATAATAAATTATTATTATTATTATTATTAAAGGTTCAGGGCATCTCTTGTGTGCTGGGGCCACAATGGAAGCTGCTTCTGCTCAACACTTGCTCAGTATTAGCTTCGCAAAGAGAACATGGGAACAAGTGTAACATGGAAAAGTGAACCAAGCTGAAAGGGGAGAAATATCATTTGCTATTTTGCTTTCATTTGTTTATTTATTGGACTCATAGTTAGGCCCACAGCTGTCAGGGCTAACACTACACAAATTATTACTCCCACCAGTTTGCCTACACTGCTGCTCCTGCAAGACATACTGTATAGGCCTTGGTTTTGAAAGCTGAGAGGGAAGTCCTCTTGTGGACCTGATCTGGTTGCTTCCCAGTTCATGACAGAACTGAAGCAGGTGGTCTTGTAGGGATATTGCAGCTGGCTCATTGATTTCTGCTTGGATGGCAATAAGGAACTAATGCAACACTTAAAAGGGTAAGTGGACTAAAATCCTGCAACCTGACCTAGTGCCATTTGCTGCAGGCAGGATGCTGCCACAGTGTGCAGCTGGAGGACTGGCCTGATACTCTGCTTCCTTTTGATTACATGTCCATGCTGTGTCTTGTATTCAAGTTGCAAACTCTGAACAATAACGGCACAGGGTCGATTGCTTCCTGGAACAGTCCACGACAACAGAATCACATTTTTGAATGCACAATGGAAGGGGAGGATCTCTTTGGGGCTAAACCTCCTTTAGTTTAGGGTTAAGCTCTTCTCCCCATGAGCACGTAATTTCCATTGACGTTAATAGGTGTTTCATACACAAAGAAAAGAAAAGAGAGTAAAGGGCTCTGTATTGGAAAGGTCAGAGAACATGCTCAAGGAATTTGGAACTGAGAAAATGTTTCAACTCCACTGTATATAATAACCCAAAGGAGAATACTTTCAACATTTCAGATTTTTTCTTTTTCTTTTACTTGAAAAGTGTAATTTTACAAAATACCATTTTTTCCATCAAAGAAACATCCCTGCAAAGTACGCGAACACAGCGTTCTGTTTCATAGTTTATACAAGTTATCAGAGGTTTTATGCTAGTAGGAAAGAAATGATTTGTCAGCACAGACACCTAAAAGCAAACTCTACAAAACAAAGGGGGATATGAGCAAGTCTTAAACGCTAAAGCAAGTCATGAAATATAATTGTTGGCTCTATTTGAAAGTTGCAAAGTTTCTTTCAAACGACCCATATGGTATGTAGAACATCACATCTGGTACAAAACTGCCTGTATTTAGGTTTAAACACACACACACACACACACACACACACACACACACACACACACAGCCTTATGAAGATTATTCTTTTGAAAATTATTCCAAGTGCTGTTATCGTAAGGCAAACATATACAAAGGTGCTGACTGCATACAGGGATATTAAGAAAATAAGAAGAATTTTGAAGTGTTTTTTCACCGATTTTTTTTTTTTTTTAAGAAATATCATCAACAGAGGTCTAAACATGAACAGTATCAAATCAACGCAGCCTGCCGTTTTAAACTTCCATTGTCTAAGCAGAAACTAGGTTTTCTGTTGCATTCTGGCAGCTTTGAATTTTGAAACCCTCTTTGTAGTTTCTTCTGAAGCTTCAGAAAGAACTTCCTCAGATTTTCGCTCCAGAATGGTAGGCAGGGCAGGGTGAGCGATTACTGGGTGTGGAGCTGAAGCAGGAGACAAAGGCTCCTTCTCGACAACAGTCCCCGAGAAAGCCTACAAGGAAAGGAAACCTTGAAAATAAGTTTATAGGTTACAAAGTGTATTACCATCACTCTCTTTTAGTCAAAAATATAGAAAAAACTCCACAAAACCAACAGCAACTCCCTGCAAAAGAAAACTGTAATCAGTCTAGCTTCCTCAAAAGAAAACCAGGAGTGCTAGTGTTCTAAGGAGAGATATTCATACCTCTATGTAAGTTTTGGAATAAGAAAAAATGGTCTTCTTTGTGACATATCTTCAAGAACATAAAAACAGATGATGCAATAGTAAATTTCAGCTCTGCAACTGATACAACTTTGCAGATTTGGGGCCTGTCAATATTTCAATCATATTGCACTTTCAAGGTTTCATATTGTGCCTCCTTTAACTGCCTCAAGCTGGCACCTGGTGCACGAACTACAAACTATTTTGTGTACATGTTTTCCCCCTGTCAACATCATCACAACAGTTAAGTAAAATTTTATAGAAAGTGGCAGACAAGCTCAATATATTTTTAAATGCAGGAAGACTGCTAGGTACATTGGGGAATTGTCCTCTTGTGGACTGCCTTATGTTAACTTATCTGGAGGTATCTGGCTGTCCGCTCCAGGAAAGGGGTCCCTGGATCAGCTGGTCATTTTAGCCTGATCCAGCATGGCTCTTAAATCACAGATTTTCATTGGTCACTCATAGGGAGCAAGGTCTAATCTAAACCCCCTCTTTTCGCTTCACGATTATGTGCCTCTCCCAATGAAAGCTAATGAAAAAGTCTGTGTGCCTCCACTCCTTGTGCTGCTATTAGAGGTGGGTGTCCTCTGAGCAACTTACCCTGCTGCCAGAGTATCCCTTTTTTCCTGGCCCCTTTGATCCATTTGCCCTCAAGAACAAGGCAAGAGAGAGTGCAGAACTCTCCAGTTTCTTACTAGCTGAGGAAGAAATCTCAACTAAATCCCAAGAAAATGTACTTCCACTGAAATGGTGGCAGTTACGTCCCAGTAAATGCATCTAGGATGGAAGTGCCAAGGTTCACAAGAGTGTTTTATAAATGGTTTACCTGACTTAGGAAAGAGCATTGACAGAGACACCTGTGCTCTAATCATACTGACATGGGGAAAAGGCTGCCTTTGTGAAATGCCCCCGGCATGCCTTAGTCAGAAAGAGAATAGTGTGCCTGTAGAGGAAGGAATGCACATTTCTGTTGTTCTGCCCAAGGAATAAGCTGGTGACAGCTAAAGAGACAATTTACGAAAAATGAAAGCAACATTAATAAGGTTTCTAATTTGTCCTAATGTTTTCTCCTAAAAAGAAACAATAAATGAAAGAACCCTCTCTCTGTACCTCATACAATCCTGATAATGGCGATGGTTTTTTTGAAAGATGCTCCTGCTCCTCCTCTTCTTCCTCCACAGCGAAGATTCCTTCGCTGTTATCACTGTAGGTACTTTCATCATAGCTCACACTCCTCAGAATTCCTCGTCTGTCATCAAACTCAGCAGTGCTGCTCTCACTGGTATCACTACAAACACTGTTCTCACGGCTTCGAGACTTCAAAATTGATTTACGAGGGACATACTCTCCATTCACAACATCAACAAAGACTCTGCAAAAGGAAAATGTTAGCTTTAATAAACTATGTGAGGAGGGGGGCAGAGAACCACATGACAAATTCACAATAATTTCACTGTCTTTGGTACAAATTAATTATGATGACTTTGCCTAGTCAACTTTCTTACTGAACTCTTGTAAAAGACGCAAGGTAGGTGGATTACATTCAGCAACGCAACTGTTACCGTGCCACTTTTGAGCGGCTACCTATCACATTTCTTCAGGTGTGAACATCCTTATTAGAGCTTTACAAAGACTTGTATTTTGCAAAACGAAACTGGACACCACCTGAAGGAACCTTTTTATAAAGTGACACAGTTTTTCTTTTAATAACCAGATTTGATGTCAAATTATCAAGCTCAAGAGAATATTATGTGTGGTTATTTAAGTGAAAGATCTGAAAAACTTGTGAGCTTCACAGGCTTGGAAGAGGGTGGTGAGATACAGAGACAGAGAGAGATCATGGGTCCACCTAGTTCTATATTGTCTATATTCTTGCTAGCAGTCTCTCTTCAGTGTCTCAGGAGGTTTTTCCAAGCATCACCTACCTCCAACCCTTAACGCAGCCTTTCCCAACCTGATGCCCTCCAGATGTTGTTGGACTACAATGCCCATCAGCCCCAGCCAGCATACTCAATGGTCAGGGATGATGGCAATTGTAACCCAGCAACATCTGTCAGGAATCTGTTTGAAGGTGGCCACTTTAACAGGAGATATTGAATACTGAACCTGGAACTTGTGGCATCCAAAGCATAAGCTGCTGTAAAGTCATGGGACGTTTTCTCAGTAGCTTTGCCATGGGTATGATTAGTTGCCAATAACGTAAATCGCTTTAGAAGAGTAAGGAACATGCCACCCCAAAGTGGTTTGGAAATTTTTCAGCTCTGAGAATTTCTGCATTAATACACTCACAGACAGATGTTTAGTCTTTATATGAAGCGATATGAAAACAATATGAAAACATTAATAGCAATAGCAATTAAAAACAATATGAAAACATTAATAGCAATATCTGCTAAATGCCCTAAGTAGGTATAGCAGCAAAATGAAACACAAATTGATTGTTTTTGCAATTTTCATAATGGCCAAGCCATTTTTAAGGAACCATTTAACTGAATAATTGAATAATTGTCAAATATGAATAATACAGAATAAGTGAGATATTCCTACCAGGTGCAATTTGGCATACAAAAGGTTCAGGAATACATTATATAATTTATATTAATTACATGGAATTAAATAGGATTAATTATTAGCTGTGGCCCTCTGGCTCTTGGTAGATTACCAACTGTTCTAGAGCTATACTATGCAGAATGAATCACACCCCACCCAATTGTTCTTGCTACAGGTGCCATACCGATAAATGTCTGCTGGTGTTTTGATGCTGGGCAGTTCTGAAGCTGAGTGCCCATTGCCATTGCTATTCTTTCGCTTACGTTTTGCCTCTTCTTTCTTCTCACTGAATTTCAAAGTAGTATTTTTTCCTGTGTTTATTCGTACCTGAGGCGGAAATAAACATTAGTCATGAATAATCAGGCTTTAATCAAGCAAAGACAGCAAAATATCATTCTTTAATCAGCTGAACAAACAAAATATTAAGGTCCATGGCACCCCCGTATATAGGGGTGGTTTTGGCTGCAATGCTAAACTGTTGTTTGGTGTTGCCTGCATAGGCCTTGGGCTTGTTTGCTCCCACCCATCCACTCCTCTTTGGCATAGCTGTGAGAGGTTAGAAGCTTCTGATTCTGTTTTCAGCTAACTGTGGTTTGTTATGTGTGAACCCAGAAGTGTGGTTAGTCTTTTGGTTAAGCACAATTTGTCGTGGGTAACTTCAAACAAACCAATTTCAAACCATTGTTTCTGAAGCTGGCTTGTTTAAACTAACCATAGTTACATTTAACCACACTTCTGGGTTTGGATGACACAGCAGGCTGTAGTACACCACAAGATAGCAAAATCTAGATGCACCCTTGGTTTAAGGTGACCTGAGATGCACCGCTAGCCAGAAGGAAATCCACTGTGACAGTGAAAAATCTAAATAAATTTCAAAACACTAATTCTATTCAGGGCTATAACCTAAACCAAATTTAAACAAAATTGTTGTTCATCAGCTATGAGAGAAGGCAGCAAAGGTTTAACTCTTCTTCTCAGTCAGAAGGCTGGGGCAGAAAACCCGATGTCCTAACAGGAGAGGCAACTCTTCTCATTTCACTTTCTGCCTCCAATTTGAATCTGGGAACAAAGCCAGCCTTTTAAAGAACAGCTCCAATATACCTTCCCCGTCTCTCCTTAATTATCATATATGGAGTAGGAAGGAAACATTAGACCAGAGGAAACCTCCTCAACACTGATCTGTTCTGATCTCAGCAATATGGTAGGAAGAGAGGAGAGTGTCCAGGCTTCTTGGGAGATACCAATGCAAATCTGCAGAGGTTTAGAAAGGAGTTGCAGCACCGAGGTTTTTCTTGGGCATGGGGATAGCCTTTGAGTGATGGGATCCTACCTCCACCAACACTGAGGGCAAACTGTTCTATCCTGAACCTTTTCTGTGGATAACTTAGTCAATAGAATGGCTGCTTCCCTGGCTAAAGTCTCCAAAGAAAAGGTGGAGTAATGGGATTTCTTCAGTCTTTTAGCTCACCCTGAAGTTTACATTTTAGATGCCAAAGCATAAGATAATGCAATAAACAGCATTCCCATCACACTCCATCAACATCCAATCGTACCAGGTCCTAGGTGTACCTAGGTGTCCTTCTGACTACTCTTTCCAATGACCTGAACATGGTAGGGATCCTCTTCAGATAGAAAACAAAGTTTGCCTTATCTTTTAAATGAAGAGGCATAATCTCATTTCTTGCCCTAAAGCCTACTGAGCAGAAAGGACATTCCTGGTTAAGTCCACTTCCCATTTTACCTAAAGCCAACAAGATTTTAAGCAGTTTTGGGTAGCATGTAGATTTTAATACCATATTCTTTTTACATGTGATCTTTTAAAGTTTGAAGGCAAAAGAGTTTAGATTAGAAATGCAAAAGCCCCTCCTTTTCATGAGAATACGACATTAGTTAGAACCCTAAATAAGCCTGGTCTCTCCACATGTAAAAGTAGCAGCGTAGTACGCAAGAAAAGCATTACAAACTGATAATTCAACAATCTCCATAATATGAATTCAACAATCCTTGCAATACAAACCCTTTTAGGTTCCACAGTATGAGAGAAATATATTGTCGGTATGGCGTGCTCAGCAATGGCTAAATCATCCTCATCATCACTGCAATAATGATTTGGGCCATTAAGCTGATCTCTGAACACTTCTGAGTTGGTTACTTTTTTCTGGAAGTTGCCCTGAGTATTAGGTTCTTTCCCCCTATCGGCCATATTCACATCTGTCTTTTTTTCTTCTCTCTCTTCTTCAGAGGAGGAAGTGTCTTCTCCATTTGCCTCAACAGCATCAGAGATCCTAGAGTGGGGATGGGGAAGGATGAAATTCAGTTCCAGTTAAAAGCCATAAAATAAGCATTTAGCTGATGCTTGCATATTTTTAGGGCTTTCCATTTTTAGGGCTTTCCATGTTGCAGCACTGATCCTCTATAATCAGTTACAAGCTGAAATTTGACAAGTAGTAAAGGTAAAGGTAAAGGTAAAGGTACCCCTGACCATTAGATCCAGTCGCAGACAACTCTGGGGTTGCGGCACTCATCTTGCTCTATAAGCCGAGGGAGCCGGCGTACAGCTTCCAGGTCATGTGGCCAGCATGACTAAGCCACTTCTGGCGAACCAGAGCAGCGCACGGAAACGCTGTTTACCTTCCTGCCGAAGCGGTACCTATTTATCTACTTACACTTTGACGTGCTTTCGAACTGCTAGGTTGGCAGGAGCAGGGACCAAGCAACGGGAGCTCACCCCGTCGCAGGTATTCGAACCACCGACCTTCTGATCAGCAAGCCCTAGGCTCAGTAACTTGTTACTTATGCAGCTACTAAATACTTTTGTTTTGTTTTGTTTTGATTAAGATAGCGTTCCCTGAAGCATGACCGAGTCTTTTTATGGAATATTAACTGTACAATTGTAGAAAGGGTTTTATTGTTTTAGACTTTCTATATTTTGTATTATCTCTCATTTTATCTTATTATACACTGCTTCAGTAGGTTCTGGCTGTGAAACGGTTTATAAATCTGCAAAATAGAGCAAATAAACAAATAATAGCCCAGCTTCCTGTTTACCATGTTGGCCAACCAGCTGCCTCTGGGACAATCACAAGCAGTACATGGAGGCAACAGTTCTCTCTTGTTGCTCTCTTGCTTACTCTACTAAAATGAAGAGGCTATATACAGCCATCCTGACTAGCAGCCACTAACAGACTTGTTATGTTTTCTAATAGTATGCTCTGCTGCTGTGGTGAACAATGGGAACGTACATGCCATTATTTCCAACGTCACCAATTGTTCCTATTTACCAAGAAACCACCAAAAACTTCCAATTATTAGTTTGAGGGGAAATCTCATGAGGTTTTATTACAATCGAGCAGTATACAAATTTTGCTAAGTAAATGTTAAGTAAAATTACTGAATGTTTTTTAAAAGTTTGGCCCCCCTAAACCTACCTACTCCGCAGATATTTTGGCACCTTTTGCTCACCAGTTTCTTCTTATTACTGTACTTTCTAATACAAGTTAAATTCAGCTACCTGATGGTTCTGGAACTTTGGCTGCTGCATGATCCAATCTCATCCTCAAGACTCCTCCCAACTCTTTTATGGCACAGTGCTTTGAATTTATTTGACTGTGCTTTAAGTACAACTAAGCAAATTTTGTTTTCTTTTAGAAAGATGTTGAAAGCTCAAGCTTGGAATTCCAGTATGGTCAAAGGCTCTACCTGCACTACTATGTTGTAACAGTTTACGTCCCCTGAACGGTCATTTCTCTCTCCCTATAAAGAATCATGGGAATTGTTGTTTGGTGAGAAACTTTAGGAGTGACCATGACTCAGTGGCAGAGTATACATTTTGCACACAGAAGGTCCCTGGTTAAATCCTTAGCAACTCCATTTAAAAGGATTTAGTAGCAAGAGCTGGGAGAGAATTCCGTACGACCCCCTGGAGAGGCATTTTCAATCTGAGTAGACAATTCTGTGGTAACTGGATACATAATGTGACCTGGTATAACAGAGCTTCCTATATTCTCTATGTTCTCCACTTCACAAAATTACAAATCCCATGGTTCCCTCAGCGGAATGAATTACTGTAAAACTAATTTAAGTCTATGGTGAAAATATGTGTCAGCCAGAAGTGTTAGCCAGAAGATTCCGCACTTACTACTTAACTGATTGCATTCTGCTGTCATTAAAATTGGGGTGGGGGAGCAGGAAGTAAAGGAGGTGGAGAAAAAGTTTAATGCCCAACACTTTTTGGACTTCTTGGGACTTTATTTGGGTGCTCCAAATACTGACGTTCAATCTCTTGTTATATTGTCTCTACTCTCCTTCTGCTGTAGCAGGAAACTGGAGACAGTATAACATTGCATGTTTTTCTCCTACCACTTTGCTGCCTGCTCCCCCCTTCCCCATTTTTCCTGGGATTTCCCTTTTTTGCTATCAAAGTGACTAAAACATGCAAATATATATTTCTGTTCATGCACATCAGTACCCAAGCCAATTCTACTGTATTTGCTGGTCAATTTGTTTTTATTTAAGCAGCATCCTCAGCCTGTAACAAAGGAAGATTACAGAAGTTCAAGTTTTTCAGATGAAGAAAAGAACTTGGAAATGGAAAATGTTGCAGAAGCAGAAAGTAATGAGACTGTGGGTATAATAATCACAGAATGTCAGATATGCAAAATGCAACACTGCATATGGGATTGCAATGCACTATAAATTTGGGTCAGGCTTTGTTCACCAAAAAGGGAAGACCAGGGAGAGTATTTCTAAGTGCTAAGCAGAATTCTGTAGCCAGTCCTAGACTCAAGAGAGAATTTCAATGCATGAGATAGTGTTCAAAATATGCAAGTTTGACAACAATGGAAACACAAATCACCAACGTCCTTCCCTGTTTGAGAACCCAGACTTGATTAAGTGGAAAAGTTTGACTCAATAAATATCCAAGCTTCAGTCCTACAAATTCTCTCTTCTTTTGAACAGAATGCTCCAACCAACAACTGTTAAGATACCTGTCGAGTTCACCAAGTATCTCTTCTTGTCTCTCAAGTTCCTCTAGTCTGGCCCAAAAGTCTTCCTCTGATTTCAAGTCCTCACTGGATTTTTCACCAGTTCCATTTTCTTGAAGATTTGCCTCAAAAGCAAATGTTTTTGGTTTAGAATGAGGTTTGTGAGCAATTCTGTGTTTTCCTATGTAATAAACAAAGCAAGAGATTTTTTAAAATTCTATTACCATCATAATGCAAAGGAAAGGAAGGGAGGGGGAAAGACAATTGTAATGAAGGACTTTGGACAAAAACCATTTTAAAAAATCTGTTTCAAATTACTACTAAAGTTTTAAGTAGCACCAATGAACTATATAATCGTCCCATGGCAAAAAGTACCTGATGTTTATCCAAATGCCAAAATACATGGTTCCACCCCACAAACCAGGAAAACAGCATTTCTGAGATATTTTCAATGTAGTAGCTTTGCATCTGCTATATCAGAAGATAAAAAGCTGCTTTATATTAAGTCAGACCACAGATCCATCTAGTCCCATAGTGTCTACACCAGTGTTACTTTGCCGTGGGTCCCCCAAATGTTGTTAGAGTACAACTGTCATCATCCATGACTGTTGGTTAAACTGGCTGGGGATGATGGGAGTTGTAATCCAACAACAGCTACAGATCCAAGGCTGAAGGATCCACAATGGCTCTCGGGTACGTGAGAGTTTCTTCTTTATTCCTTAAACTCTCTACAGTAGGGGTGAGGAACCCATCTTCCTTCATTTGCTGCTAATGGACTACAACTGTCATTGCCCTTGACTATTACTCATGCTGGCTAGGGCTATCTAGCCACCCCTCCTTTATAACATACTTCAGTGTGTAGTGGGGAAATGATGAAAAACTGCATAACAAGTATGTCTGAGAAACCTATTTGGGACTCTTCAAAGAGGCAGAACAAAAATTCTACCGGTATTTATTTTAGCTTGGTTATAAGGGTATCACATTAAACGATGCTGTGCCTCAGTTTATAAATGCATCTTGCCATTTTCAGAAGTGCCTAGAGAAACCTAACCTTACACACTAAGTCACTACATTAAATTGGAGACCATTTGGTTTTCGTATTAGAAAAAAGAATATAAATGTGAAACACAGATCCCACAATGGTTGAGCACATTTTAAAACCCCAAACACTCACCTTTTGTTTCAGTGCCATTACTTTCAGCAACTTCTCTTATATCAACAAAATCACCTGCTGCCTAATTGGAAAAAATGTTACAGTTAGCAAGTATATTTGATAGTACTACTTGCTAAGCATTCGCACATCTGGTTAGCTAGTGGCAAGTGAGCTTTGGACTTCTGCGTCACAAATGGCAGTTGCCCATGCTATGTAGCAAGCAAACTGAGGGGAGTTTTGAAAATAGTTTGTGGTATGACATGGGATGGGTTTGTTTCTGATCTTCAAAGACTAAGGTTAT